>RJWM01010236.1:7689-64555 GCA_004363535.1 Dasyprocta punctata
TTTTTTTTTTTTTTTTTTTTTTTTTTTTTTTTTTTTTTTTTTTTTTTTTTTTTTTTTTTTTTTTTTTTTTTTTTTTTTTTTTTTTTTTTTTTTTTTTTTTTTTTTTTTTTTTTTTTTTTTTTTTTTTTTTTTTTTTTTTTTTTTTTTTTTTTTTTTTTTTTTTTTTTTTTTTTTTTTTTTTGAGACAGGGTCTCACTGTACAGTTCAGGCTGGCCTTGAGCTCACTTTGTAGCCCAGGCTGGTCTCAAACTTGCTACGATCCTCCTGCCTCAGCCTCTTGAGTGCTGGGATTACAGGTGTGTGCCACCACTCCCGGCAATAAATATGTGTTGCTATTTTTGGATGAAGCACTGTAGATATCTGTTAATTCCATTTGTTCAACAGTGGTTTAACGCTGATGTTTCTTTGTTGGTTTTTTTGCCTGGGTGACTTTTGTGGTTGTGAAAGTGGAGTATGATTGTATTGATACATCAATACCATGATTGTATTGATGGCTATCTTTACTTTTAATTCCAGCAGATTTCTTTTTATGAAATTGTGTGTGCCCATATTTGGTGCATAAATAGTTATAGTTGTTATCTCTTCCTGTTGAATTGTTCACTTTACCAGTGTGTATTGGCTATCTTTGTCTCTTTTGATCAGTTTTCCTCCAAATACCATCACATGAATTTTTGAGGATACAAACAGTCCATTATAGTCACCATGTTATGTTGCGCTTCATTTTGTGAGCTTTGATTATATGAAGAATAGATACTATCTTGGACTTAAGAAATTTCTAGGCTAATTATATAGGTAAGACCTTAGCTATTTCTTTTAGGACATTTAAGATAGGTGTACATTTAATTCAGAAAATCACTAAATAAAATAATTATTAGTAGAATTGAGTGAGCAACAGACAACATGAACAGCACACTGGTTTAAGAATAAGAAATATTGTTAGCAGAGAATTTAACTCAGTG
Organism: Dasyprocta punctata; assembly: GCA_004363535.1. Classification (NCBI taxonomy): domain Eukaryota; kingdom Metazoa; phylum Chordata; class Mammalia; order Rodentia; family Dasyproctidae; genus Dasyprocta; species Dasyprocta punctata. The sequence continues at coordinate 8,649 of RJWM01010236.1, forward strand.
GTCACAGATTCTACTTTTGGCATCTCCACTGGCATCTGAGGGACATTAGCACTAAATAAACATTTACATTTCATTAGATTTAATTTAATTCAGGTCAGTTGAAGCAACATAAACAATGAGAAATAGTATTGGACATGTCATTTCTTTTGTATAATCTTTTTTTTTTTTTTTTTTTGGCTGTGCTGCAAACTAACTCAAATTCCTTTAGGCAAATCATGTTATTTGACTTTACCTTTTTTTTTTTTTTTGGTACCAGGGATTGAACTCACAACCTCACACTTACCAGACAAGTGCTTGTGCTGCTGAGCTAAATCCCCAGCCCCAACTTTACCTTATTTTTCTCATGTATGAAATGATTTTTGTCTCATGGATAGCTCAGACTATCATATAAACTTTTCTTCTAAGCACTTTTACTTAATGTTCCCCCTTTAAGACCATTGATAATTATTTCCTTTCATTTATATAGCATACATTACTATATTATTAAATTACATATTAATATGTGATCTAATTAGTATGTATACCTTATCTGAAATGCTTGAGACATCTATATTTGCATGTGGTTTTCAACCCTGGCCACATAATCAAATCACACACCTTACTTTGTGACAATACAGATGTTCACACTGCACCTTTGGAGATTCAAAGTCAATATATTTGGACTGACACTTGCGCACAAGTGTATTTTAAAACTCCACAGGTGATTCTTATGCATGGCAATTGGTAAGAAGTCCTACTCTATAAACTGGTATTGTGTCAACTACTTATTTTATCGGAACGGCAACTATGGATAGAAGGTAGAGTAAGTATTAATATACTGTAACCACAAATTTCATAAATGAAGACACTAAAAGCTACAAGACCTTGTACCTCATAAATAACTGTTAGGTCTAGAAGCTAGTTTCTCCTCTTCTGGCTCCCGAGAGAAAAGTCTATTTTTTTAATTAAAACAAATTACATTAAAGTAAGTTGGATTTTTTGTGTGTGTTAAGGGTGAAGAAAAAGACGAGTTACTGCACTTTTTCCAAATTGTGACTGATTCTCTCTTATGGCTGTTGGGAGGCCATGTTCAACTGATACAGAATGGTAAGATAAAAGTTTTAATGTAACAGATAATCATTGTAAAATCAAATGCTAATAGTTTGACCTTTTTAAAAAAAATAAGTGCCTTATAAATTATACAGATAACCACAGGGAAGTGAAACCCTGTTTAAATAAACCCACAATAAAAAATAAAAACCCATTTGGATAGTCCAGATTTAAATAACAAGCACTGACAGTGTGAATATTGTATTAAAAGGAATTTGCTAAAACATAACTTTCTTCTTAGTTGTTTTTATTTAGCGAATTTGCAGTAAGGATTAACTGAACAGTTTAGTCTAAGAAAAATTTAAGTTTCAAAGATTACAGTTAGTGTTTTAGATCTACTGTGAGAGAAATCCCTGTGTATGGAGTAAATATGATTTTACTCAGTCTAGCTATAAGAATAGTTTATCTAGTGGTTGCTTCAAAAGTACATATACTAAAATTAGAACCATACAGAGAAGATTAGCTTAGCCCTGTGTAAGAATGACATATAAATTCGTGCAATGTTTCCTATTTTTTGTGAATAGTTGCAAAGTAAATCTGAAAAATTATAAAATTGTGGTTTTATATAATAACTATTTTTCAAAGATGAAAGCAGTTGATTGAAGGAAATTGTGCATTAAATATGTTAAATAAGATGTTACAGAAAAGAGTTTTATATAATGACATTTACACTGAGAAATATAAATATGTTTTAGTTTTTAATGTTGATTTCTTAAGACAGATCTTTCATGATAATTATGGTACAATTCCTATTCTCTTTAAAAATCTTACCTAATATAAATGTAAAACTAAAACTTTTTAAAAAGGAAGTAGTACTTGAATTTTTTTTAATTCTATTTTTTTCAGAGTCATGCATGCATGCAGAGAGTCAAATATTTCTATAAGTATTGTTCAGAAAAACACAATACCCGACTCTCAGACTCACTTCAATTCCCATTTTCTAAGGGTAACTATTTTCAATTAGTATAACTAATACTCTGGGTAGTTAGATCTATGTAATAATCCTAAATACCTTTTTAAAGCATTTTCTATTAGGTTCTTCTTATTATAAGTTCCCCAATTTAGAGAATTATTTAACCCATAATAAAGTACAGTAGTACCTTGGTTCACAAACTTAATTTGTTCCACAATTCTAGGAAGATGGCTACGTTTGTGTTCATGGGGGAAAGATGGTCTTGTTCATTACCCAACGCAGAGCTGGAGAACAAAAACAAAATTTTGCCTAATGCTTTTGTTTATGAACTGAATTGTATTGTAATCCAAATGTTGTAGTCCCTTTTTTCATCCTCATGGTAAAGGAAGTTTATATTTGTAATTCCATGGAAACATTGTTGGAATTATGATGAGTTAATTCCAATCTACCACCTCCTGTGTGACCCATGGTGAGAGTAAAGACACTAACACATATTCATAGTTACAGGCAGCCAGGATTCCTGAGTCTGATCCAGGTAAGGATTCACGAGACAAAGGCCTCGACCCAGGGCCTCACCAAGAATTTATTAATTTGTGAAGAAGGGAGTGATTTGAGGATGAATGATGGTAAGAACGGCAGGAACTATGTGAGTAATGTGAGCTGAGCTAGCCAGGTGGCCAGAGCACCTCTACAATATACAGAGAGAAGGGTTTGCAGAAAGACCAATTTGCATAACTCAACTGGGGTAGCATTTGAATGTTTAGGAGGCTGTTGCTTCAGTTTCTGATACGTAAACTTTTGTGTCCTAGGAAGTCATAGCCTCTCATCTTGAGGCTCAAACCCAGTTGACATTCGTGGAACTATGTAGCTCTGCTATCCTGCTGCAACCTTTTATAGGGAGACACGAGGCAAAGAAACAGAAAACTGTCAACTGGCTTCAAAGATCACACACACATCAGTACCTCAGCTAGCCCTATTTACATTGCTTAGAGCCAATTGAAGGTAGAAGGAAATATCTTAGCCAGCTCTGTACATGTCAGTACATAGAGATAGGGCCTGCTTTAACTAGTGTGGAGGTAATTATTCTGCACTCAAGGAGAGCCATCTAAGTGGTCTTCTACAAATTTTTCATGAACAGAAGCATTTGTGAACCAAGGGTTAGTATTACTGCACCGTACTTAGGACTATGGCTATAAAGACCTAGTAAAAAGAGAGAAAAGTACTTGAATAATTTCAGAAATATATCATATTCCATTTTGAAAAGATGGCAAGAGAGATACTGTTCCTGGAGTTAATCTATAGGTGTAAAGCATCCCTAAAATAAGTATTAAAACTGTATTAAATAATTGTAAAATTTATATGCAAAAATAAATGGATACATTAAAATTGAGGTTTCCTACAACCTTTTCCCTATAAAATGAAGCACTTCCTTGGGGAAATGCCATACTGTTGGCATGGAATACATAGTATACAAGTTGAGCCTGAAGTGTCTTAAATGTCTAGTGTAAAAGAAATACTCAGAGTCTATTAGGATTCTGTGATAGGAACTCAGGAGCCAATATAAGGATGATTCAATTAGACAAATAAAGACAATTTGAATGGTAATTAGGGTAATAACTGTAGTGGATTAAAACACACCAAATACAGTGAGACTTAAAAAGAAATCATCATGGGGGTCAGCCAGGGAACTAATTCATTTCTTAGAATTAATAAATAAAGAATCCAGCCATTTAACCTGTGCTTTCTTACCCATAGATGAGGAAAATTTTTTCTATACAAAAGTAATAAGTGAAAGATGTATGATAGGAATAGTATCCATTTTATAATCATTCATGAATTACCAGATTTAAGAATTGATTGACTGTGGCTGTCAACATCTCAACAAGAGATAACCAGACATTAAGTTCATTCTGGTGGCTTATCATAACTTGAGGTTTGAGCCTCAAGATGAGAGGCTATGACTTCCTAGGGCACAAAAGTTTACGTATCAGAAACTGAAGCAACAGCCTCCTAAACATTCAAATGCTACCCCAGCTAAAATATATATGCCAGAAATTCAAACCTGAATCATTTTAGTCATCTAGCCCCAACTGCCAATTTATAGAAAATCAGAGGAACACTTTATACCTAGGAATGCAGTTAACAAAACCAGACTGTGAGAATCTCATAGAGCAGTGATGGCGAACCTTTAGAGCTTTCCATGATACAGATAGCCTGCTGTGGGACGTGTACCATAGGTTTGCCAGCCCTGTCATAGAACAATTGATACAGATTCTTCAACAAAGAAATTGCAAGGGAAATAAAAAAATATAGAACAATAGTCTATAGATTAAAAGAAATTTTAAAAGTAGACAGTCTTAAATGGAAAATATATTTAAGTGCAGAGGATATTTTTTCTACCAAAGTAGCAGAACATAAAAAGCTGTAGAAATATTGAATAATGATGTATTTTTTCTGTTTTTTTAATTGTTTATTGGTACAATTTAGATATACATAGTGATCACATTCGTCATAGGAAACTTGTACCTATACATGGTAATCTTGGTTCCTCTTTTTTTTCCCCATTGCTCTCCCCTCCCTTCAACCTTTCTTACCCTCCTTATTTACAAAGCTTTGTTTCCATTTTATCCTTCCCCCAGTTCCCATTTCCTTTTGAATGATTTCTTCCTATTTCACAGTATCTGTTATATATTTTAGCTCTTATTTACACTTTCAGTTTCTCACACAAGAGAGACAATGGATATTTACACTTGTGTCCAATCTATTTCACTTAAACATGTTGTATAGTGAAACATTGTACTATATACATAGATATGAAGAACAGAAATCAGTATGGAAAAGAAATCAAATACTATATTCTCCCAGGAGATTAAGAATAAAGTGGGTTTGTAGAAGTTAAGATAGGATCCACAGAGTCAGGTTGCCAGTATACCTGATCTCACTTTAATCTCATTTGGTTGGTAGAGAGGAAATAAGCACTGGCATTTATTGGGAATGTATCCTATTCTAGGAAGTCATGCATTAAGCTGTGCAAGAGCCATTTATTTCTAGTTTTCCAAGTAAGAAATGGGGTTCTGAGAGGTTAAGCAAGTTGCTTTAGCAGCTAGTGACAGGTATTCGTACTTGGTTGCTTGGAGCATACAAGTTATAAACCATTAAAATGAAATTTTTGTATTTAATGTTTTCATTATTATTTATTCACTGAAATTCATTGCTAGATAAATTTAGGGATAGGATGGATATGTTATTTTATTTTTAATTAAAAGAGAGATAAGTTATGTCCTTGGTATTTATAGATGCTTTCTTGACTACATTCATAAGACAGAATAACTGTATTTATATTTATTTAAAACTGCCTACATCTTAAAAATCTTTAATTGTATGGCATGGAAAGTGAGGAAATCTAGCAGAAATGGTCATGTTTTGATTTAGTTTGATTTAGTTTTAAAAGGACAAAGTCACACTTGTGTTATTATAGGAACTTTATTTTAATCTCTTTTATCTCCTCTTTTAGTACTACAAAGTGATCGTTTCTTACACTTACTGCAAACTGACAATGTTCAAATAGGATCTACAGTCATGACTCTGCTACAGAATATATTACAAATCAACAGGTGACTTGGTTATTTATTTTTGTTTAGAAACTTAAGCAGTTTTATTCTAATTTTGCTAATATCAATTGCATATGACTTGTACATGGTATTTAAGTTCTATTACCATTGTCTTTCAGAAAAAATAGTGTAAAATATTGTAAGAGATTTAGAAAATTATTATCAAATTGAAAGCTTGTTCAGAGCCATAACAATTCCCCAAGATGAATATAATTATTATGTATTGTGAACATATACCAGTAAAATTAAAAAGATCTTAGGCTAAATCTGAGACTTGGGGAATTGGTGTGATATTTGAAGAAAAATACTGGAATCACTATAAAAAATGCTTACATAGTTATTTAACAGACAGCAGGCTCAGTATTATGATAAATACTAAAGAGGAGTATGAAATAGTCACTCAGATTAAAGTTGAAAGGTGGAATGTACACAGCTGAAATAATTCATTCTTTCACTTCAAGCAACTACTATGTGCCAAGCACTGTTACTGCACTTACAAAGTTGAATGAGATATAAACCTTCAAAGATCCTACAATAGAGTGGAAGAGATAGGTGCATGAACATAGTTATAGTATAACTCATTGCAGTGCTAAAGTTATGCACAGGTATTCCAGGAACTTTTTTTTTTTTTTTTTTTTGTGGCATCGGGGATAGAACTCACAACTTCGCACCTGCCAGACAGGTGCTTAAGTCATTGAGCCAAATTCTCAGCCCTAGTTTTTTGAGGCAGGGTCGCAGTATGTAGCTCAGGCTGGCCTTGCACTCATGTTGTAGCCCAAGCCAGCCTCGAACTCAAAACGCTCCATCTACTTCAGCCTCCCCGAGTGCTGGGGATAAAAGCTGTGCCAGCATGCCTAGCATTACAGGAACTTCTAATCCAAAGTGAGGGCGGTGCTTCCTTCAAGAAGGTAACACCTGAGATGAAACTTTAGGGAAGATAGATTGACCAGAAAAGATGAAGGGGAAGTGATATATCTAGGCAGAGGTAACAACATAAGTAAAAGCACAAAGATAAGAAACATCAGGCTACTGGTGAAAGGCAGAGATAGTTCATTGTTGTTTGGATGAAAAGTTCAGTGTTGGAGGTTCTGCAGATATTTAATCATGAAAAATTTATGTACATATTAAGAAAAATACATCTTACACTATAGGCATTGGAGATTTTTTAAGTATTTGAAAATGGTCAGATTACGTTCAGTTTTGTTACTCTGGTGATTGTGGAGAAAAGGTAAGGAGAACAGAACTTTCGACAAAAGCGGCAGTTGGAGGAAGCAACCATAGCAATGCAAATAAAGTAATGAAATCTTGGCCCTGGGTACGGGCTCCTGGGTAATGGATTTTTTATAATGAATTAAAATCATCATGACTTAATTTCCAGTTTTTATTAGGATGTAATAATAGGGTGGATTTTCCCTCTCACTTGAAACAAACCAACAAAAAATCAGTTTTCAAAATACTGAATATCAATGAATGAAAATGATCCCAGAGAAAAGGTATGAGTGAGGATGTATTAGCCAACTTTCTGGCACTATAACAAAATACCTGAGATGAGAAACTTATAAAGAGAAAAGGTTTACTTTGCCTCAAAGTTTAGAAGCTACAGTCCATGATCAGTTGGCCCCATGGCTTTCAGTCTATGATGAGACAGCACATCAAGGCAGGAGTGCATGGTAGAACAAAACCACTCATCTCATGACTGGGAAGCAAAAGACAGAAGAAGAGCCCAAGTCCCATGGTTGTCTTCAAGAACATACCTCCAAAGACCTGAGGACCTCTCAACAGACTTGACCTCTCACAAGTTCCCACACCTCCCAGCAGCACCATCCTGGGGGCTCAGGACAGTCAAGACCCAAACTGTAGCAAAAGTGAAGCTCACAATTGCCTGACATAGTATTGAAAACATTTCCAGGCTGGGATATAAGAAAGAGTATCCCAGCTTGAGGTGAAGAGAGACGGCTGAGAGTCCAGGGAGAGTAAGGTTACTAGAGTTCACAAGGTGAAATACTAGAGAAGAGAGAGCTATGCCAGAGATCTTCAGAGGGTTCCCTTGAAGTGTGCAGTAGAGTACTGATGAGCACATATGTGTGAAAAAAAACTATTCAGTGTCGGAGAACATTCATCAAAAAGGATAAGGAAGCCGGGCGTGGTGGCGCACGCCTTTAATCCCAGCACTTGGGAGGCTGAGGCAGGCGGAGCGTTGTGAGTTCGAGGCCGGCTTGGGCTACAACGCGAGTGCAAGGCCGGCCTGAGCTACACAGTGCGACCCTGCCTCAAAAAACCAGGGCCGGGAGTTTGGCTCAGCGGCTTACGGGCCTGTTAGGCAGGCGTGAGGTTGTGAGCTCGATCCCCGGTGCCACAAAAAAAAAAAAAAAAAAAGGATAAGGATAACAGTGTCAGCAACTCACACAAGACTGGGAATAGTGCCTGTTGCCAACAGCCAAACTAGAAAACCTCATACATAATGGGCGCATTGGTTAGAATATTCAGGAAAGTTTTGCTTTGGTACTGGGAAATTATTAGCATTAAACTGAGCCCTATTCCAGACCATCTAAACAAATCCTAAAAGCAAGGCCTGAAAGGACTAAACTGTTTCAAAGTATCTTAACTGAACATGGTTATTGATACTGTCTACATTTTAAAATCTTTTGATTATAGGACATGTAAAGGCAGAAAGTTAAGCAGAAATGGTCATGCTTTAGTTTGTCTTTAAAAGGATGAACAAATCTTGGCATAGTGGCTCATGCCTGTAATTCCCAGAACTCAGAAAGCTGAGGCAGGAAGAACACCATGAGTTCAAGGCCAGCCTGGGATATATAGTAAGTTCAAGACCGGCCTGAACTGTGTAACAAGACTTTGCCTCAAAAACCAAAACAAGCAAAAAAAGAAGAGAAAATCTCACTGGTGTCATCATAGAATATTGGCTTTGCTCACTGTCTTTTTGTCTTTATTACTACAAACTAATCATTTCTTGCCTTCTGCAAACTAAAGATACTCAGATAGAATCTGCAATCGTGAATGTGTTACAGAACATACTGCAGTTCAGCAGTTGACTTGGTTTTACAAAATGTTACTGATTTTTTATTCTGGTCAGCCTCAACAAGGCAAAGTGTTTTGCATGCAAAAAAGGACCAGGCATTCAAAGAAGCAGGAAACTAGTACTCTGATAAGAAGAATCAGTTGATCAAGACTGTGTTAGATAAGGACATTATGATAGTTATCATAACTATTTTCTACACACAGGTATTTAAAAATTGAATAGAGATCTGTGTGACTTAAGATCCTAACCGAACTTCTGGAGATGAAAACTACAGTGTCTGAGATGAAAAATATACTAGATGAGATTAATAGCAGATTAATGATGTAGAAGATTCGTGAACTTTAAGACATATCAATAGAAATTATCCAAAATGAAAGAAAAAAAAAGAAAAGGAAAGAAAAGCATATCAGTGAGCTGCAGAACAAATTTAAGCAGGATTTTTTGGGTGTAATCAGAATACCTGAAGAAAATAGTAGGTCAGGAAAAAATTTGAAGACATAATAGCTAAAATTTTTCCAGATTCAATGAAAGCTATAAACACGTGAGATTCAAAAACCTCATCAAACCCGAAGAAAAATAAATGTGAACACAATTCCACATCAAGGTATATCATTAAATTGCTTAAGCTAGAGGTAAAGAGAAAATTTTTAAAAAGATTTCACAACCAGATTGAAACTACTTTACACAGAAGACAGAAAATAAAGATGACAGCAGTTTTCTTACCAGAAGCAATGCAAGCTAAGTGAGTGTTGAGCACCATCTTTTAGTACAGTACACCCCTGGGAAATCATAGTTCATAGTTCACCTCACTTGTTTGTGGATTTTTCCTTTGAACCTAATAATTATATGCAGAATCCCCCACAATTTCTGGGAAACCAAAAATATCTGCAATTTTTTTTTTAATGGGAGGTTTGCAAGTAGCCAACCTGAGAGCATTATTCAGTTCTCCTTGCTGCTGATTGACTACTGTCTTATAACCCATTTCTGGCAGATACAACAGCATTTCTGCATCCTAACAGGTTGGTGTTTGTAGCTATCTGAACTATTCTCGGTTTTATTCTTAAAACTCTTAAGATTCCTAAGATGCCACCAAAACCTCCTGTAACTTCTAAGCCTTCTGGCAATGAAGCTAAGCACCAGAAGAAGTTTAAAACACTTAAGGAGGTGGCTGAACTACTGAATTTTCTCCAGGAACTAAAAAGTTATCCTGCAGTAGCATAGTAGGTATATATAGGCATTTTTCTGACTATATCTGAAATTCACAGTATGCTGTCTGGGCTCAATGGAATTAGGTTGGAAATTAGCTCAAAAAAGATCTCTGAAGAGTCCCCAGATATGTGGAAAATAGTAACACACATCTACGTAACCCACAAGATAAAGAACAAAACAAAATTGAAAGTAGACATTGGTTTTAAATGAACAGAAATGAAAACAACAGGAGAATTGCTTGGATGTGGCTTTTTTTTTTTTTGATACCGGGAATCAAACTACCTAATGCTTGCCAGGCATGCACTGTGCTGCTGAGCTATATCCCCGGCCCCTTTGGATGCATCTTGATTAAAACAAAGGGAATGTCTTTATTTTTTATTTTATTTTTATCACTAAACCTATTTTAGTAAAGAAAAATCTCAAATCATTGATCTCAGCTTCTACTTTAAGAAACTACAAAAGAAGGAAAAATTCTAAACCATAGAAAGAAAGTGGTAAAAATCAAAGCATAAAATTTTTTTAAATATATTGTTGGCACAAAACTTACAAATATATCAATGAAACAAAATAAATTCAGAAATAGACTCACATTTACATGGAAGGTGATTTTCAAAAGAAGAAGTATAAAGGTTGGTGGAGAAAAGATAGCCTTTTAAAAGGATGTTGGAACAATTAGGTATCAATATGCAAAGATCTACATGTAAAATATAAAATGTAAGTTCTTGCAGAAAAATAGTTAAAAAACCGTTGTAATCTTAATTTGAACAAAAATTTCTTAGCTTCTTAGGAGAGTATATATACCCGAAGTACACCCAGAGTAAAAATCCACAAAATAAAAAAATAATTAAACTTCGTCAAAAGTTTGAATGTTTGCTCTTCCAAGACACTTGTAGTGAAACAAAAAGTACTTGAATCTAAAAAATGTAAAGCACTGTCAAAGTTTACTAAGAGGCAGTTTGAAAAGTGGGCAAAATATTTGGATATTTCATGAAAGAAGATATATGGATACCAAACACTCTACATGGAAAGATTTTTGTCAAGACCATTAGTAAAGAATACCACTACACATTCATTAAGTGCACACCAAATCAACTATTGACTAGGAAATGAAGGAGCTTGATCATTCATACATTACTGGTGGGAATGTACAATCACTGGAAAATGCCTTGGCCAAATATTAACAACCTACAGCTACCTACCATAGTATCTGTCTGTTCTATTCTTACATATTTACCTCAGAGAAATGAAAATAACCGTGTAAGACTTGCACATAAATGTTCATGGCAACTTTATTTGTAATGCCTAGGGACTGCAAACAATTCAGATGTCAAGCAACAGGTGAAGGAACTGTGATGTAGCTATGTCATGGAATACTATCTAATAATAAACAAGAGTAAATATTCGCTTGACAACACGGATAAATATAAAAATAATGCTGACTGAAAGAATCCAGACAAAAATGTACATATTGTATTATTCCATTTATATAAAATTCTACAAAATACAAACTATTGTGACAGAAAGCAGGTCAATGGTTGCCTGAGAGCAGGGTGTTAGGGCATGGGAAAAACTACAATGAAGTTCTAGGAGACCTAAAGGATATTTTGGATATATTAATCTTCTAATGTATTTTGGTAAAACATCAAACTGATCAAATTGTATCCTTTAAATGTCTTCAGTTTGTTATATGTACTTTAATAAAGTTATTTTAAAAACTTTAAAACCCTCAGGACATGACATCCTTATATGGAATAAGATGAAAATGTGACACCAGGTTTTTTATAGGTGTTTCAACAGACTGTAGCATGTAGTTTATATAAAGACTTGGTTTGGGCCAGGGATTTAGCTCAGTGGCATAAGTGCCTGTCTGGCAAGCGTGAAGTCGTGAGTTCAATCCCTGGCACAAAAGGAAAAAAAAAAAGACTTGGTTTTATAAGACAGGTGATGAATTCAGTGTTATGTTAGAAATAGGCAGTCAAGCAGGCAGTAAAATAAGTGTATGTACACAGACTTGTATATAAATGTTTGTTTTTGCTTTATTTGTAATACCGAAAGTCTAGAAATCACTCAAATGTCCCTCAGCGTGTGAATTAATAACTGACTTATAGAAAGGATCTGGACTAGAGTTACAGATTTACAAGTCAGGAGCTTATAAATGATTGTTAAAAACATAGAAAAAAAGAATATAGAAGAAAATGAAAACAATGGGAAATATAAATTAAGTATAAAAATACATATGTTGAAAACAGAGTGCTGGGGAATAACTTTTAAGGGGCATACCAGAGAAGGGGAATCCATGAAGCAAACTAAGAAGAATGGTCAGAAATATATGGGCAGAGAATGAAAGGGAACCAGTATCACAAAGCAGAGAGGGCAGAGAAGATCCGGTAGAAACAGGTCCCAGAAGATGAGCACTTAACGGTAAATATATGGCTTGATATTTGGGAGGTTAGCTAAAGGAAATGAACTTATTAAGGGCAGTTAAGTGAAATAGTAATAAAGAATGCAGTCATTTGAGAAATGAATGGGAAGTAAGGAAAAGAAGACAGGGAAGTTTGTATCAAAAGAACGAAAAATGAAGATGGTAGTGGCCTGAAGAGGATTTTTTTTTAAGGATTAAGAATTGTAGAGCAAGCCGGGCGTGGTGGCACACGCCTTTAATCCCAGCACTCGGGAGGCTGAGGTAGGAGGAGCGTTGTGAGTTCGAGGCTGGCTTGGGCTACAACATGAGCGCAAGGCCGGCCTGAGCTACATAGTGCGACCCTGCCTCAAAAACCAGGGCCAGGAGTTTGGCTCAGTGCCTTAAGCGCCTGCCCTGGCAGGCACGAGGTTGTACTTCAATCCCTGGTACCGGAAAAAAAAAAAAAAAAAAAAAAAAAAGAATTGTAGAGCAGTGAAAAATATTTGAACTAATTATTACATGCATTATATATTACAATATAAAATAAACTAGTATATGGAGGATAGAAGTAATATGATAGGGATATGTATGGAAGGCTTTCTGAAATGAACGTATTTTTTACATGAGTGTTGAATACTCTAATGACAGAAAATGCTGCAGAAGAAAGTGAGGAAAATCCCTGCGCTGTGGAATAGCATAGAACCAAGGTGTCAGAAACAGTTATGGAGCTTCCCATGTATTTTGATCAGACGACTTTTAAAGTCTTTCAATTCTGAGATGTTTAGGATAGGATACTGATTTCTTTTTCTCTTTTTATATTGGTCATTGCTAAGGTATGACTTTCAAAAACAGTATGATTCATGCAAATACTAAATTTAACTGGTCAAAATTCTTATTCGACTTATTGATTAATGAGGAGACTGGTAAGATATTTATACAGGCTCAAAAGAGAATTTGAGAAAGGGAAATTGATAGAGTTGCTTTATCATAAGAATGTAGAAATGAATTTTTTCATAGACATTAAAATTTTACTCATAGAAAAAAGACCAATGTCTTCTAAAACAATCTATAGTACCTTTAGAATTACCTTTTCTACTGCAAAAGAATTTGCATTGCTGTTGAGTAGGTCTATTTGCATTTGCTTTTACCTATCAAACTATCTACTATCAAACTTAAAGTATGATATCTTAATAGTCAGAAGTCTACTCCTAGAAAATCACATAACTTTATAAGGGAGTTAGTGAAAGAACACTCAGTTTCTGTTTTAGGTAATTTTTTATGATTTCAATAATGTGAGACAAGGTTGTTAATGTAATGAAGAAAATAGCAAAGAAAAGGTGAAGTTCTTCCTAAATTAAGCATACGATCTTTGTACATCATTAATAATTAACTATATTTGTTTATGATTTTATTTATTGTTGCCTTGAAGCTTTTTGTTTTTGTTTTTGTTTTTTCAAGACCGAATTTCACTATGTAGTTCAAGCTGACCTTAAACTTACTGTATACCCCAGACTGGCCTTAAACTTGCAGTGATCCTCCTGCCTCAGCTTCCCAAGTGCTAGGATTATAAATGTGTGCCACAAACAGCACCTTGAAGTTTTAAATCACTTGCTATTAATACTTTAGAGTTTCTCTGAGGAGTTTCTTTGGCTACTTTGTATTCTCTGTTGTACCTAGCATGGCACCTTGTACACAGTATGAATTCAGTAAATATTAACTGATTTAATATGATGTATTCTTGCAACTAAGCTATATATTTTAAAAAGTGGCTACCTTTTTGGATCAGTCCACAGAGAGGCATTAAGTTACTGAATCTTTTATTTTGAATTTGTTGTGATAACTATGTATAATTAGTAATGACACTTTTTTCTTTTGTTCCATTAGTGGTGATCTACTCAGAATAGAAGGGAACATCCTGCGTTCTATTTTAGATGAAGTTATTTCCAAGTGTTTATTAACCCCTAGTCCATTCATAAGAAGTACTGCTGTGAAGCTTCTACTGTTGATGGCTCAATCCCATCAGGACATTTTGATCTCACTGAGACTAAGTACCTGCTACAAAGGTAGTATACACATACTTTCTTTTCTTGGGATTCTCAAAAGAAAAATTTTATTGGTATTTTATGACACACAAAAGTGTTACATTTTGAAAAGTGAGTCACTGAACTGTGCAGATAAAACATATTACAACAGATGCCATTTCAGAAAAAAGACTTTATATAACCAAGCCATCTTCATGTCTCAACAGAAAGTATGTGGTACTTTGTTGATGAAGTTATAGTAAATATTTACCTCCTCTTTGGTAAAAAGGTTCTATGTTGAGTATACCGTATGTTGTAGTAAAATATTGACCAAAGGAAAAAAAAAAGGTTGACCAAAGCGATCAGTGACCTTATCAAGATAGTTGAAAATAGAACTGTGCTTAAGAGTTGGGTAACCTTATCAGTCTTTATATCAGTTAAATTATTCTTTAATTCTTCATTGCCTTTCCTAAAAAAAAAGTGAACAAAATCTTCCTTGCCTCTAGGATCAAACACATATGCATAAAAAGTCAGAAATTTTGAGAATGAAAGGATCCTTTGCTTTACTGTTATATAACACCTTTCATTTACTTGAGCTTTTACTGTGTGTTAAAACACTGTTCTCCATACTTTACATGTATTGAGATATTTAATCCTTACAAAAACCCTATAGGGTACTCTGACTTCATTTAGTAGCTATAAAGTAAGAGGCATGAAAGGCAGTAATTTACCCAAGATCACTTAAGTAGTAATTTTTTCCAACTTGCAAGTAAAATTATATATTTGCTTTATTTCTTTGCTGACTGGAGCCTTGGGTTAATTGTAATATATTTTTTACTAAGCATTGTCAGGAAATATCTTTCTAGTTTATTAAATATACTTTATATAGGAATGTATTATATATAGTATCTTTAAAAGATTATATGATACATTTAATGCCTAAGCATTTAGAATGGCCATTTAATCATTCTTGATGATTTGAAATGCATTTTAGTAACTTAGTTTGCCTTAGTGATTACCTTGCACATTTTAATTATACTATATATTTTAGAAATAAAGGGAGAGAAAGTACCAGTAATAGGACTCTACTTGATATTATGCCAGATAAACATTTTTCAGTTCTGCAATTATAACTGAAGGTAAATGTCTGGAAGAGTTCATTTCAAAGGACTTTTACCTAATTCTTCCTTTCTTTAATATCTCTACAGCAGAACTTACTCAGGTTATTCAAGATTCTTAAAGTTATCAATACTGTTGAGAACTTGGATCTGAAAGAGAATATGATGTAGAAAAGTCCATGTAGCAGTTTTCCCAATTGTACACTATAAACCCATTTTATTTACTTATTTATATTTAATACATATATTATCATATACTGTTCTAACGTGCTAGAAATAGTGCTTACTTTGTACCTTTACTACTCTGTGTTATTTTGGGATAAAAATATAGTATTCTAGTGTTACAGCACTTCTCTATTTGCTCAGAAACCTAATGATTTGCCCCAAAATTATATGTTAAGGTATTTTTTTTATTTAATAAATCTTCTCAATTAAAATGACTACTAGCCTGTTTTAAGTGCATTTATAGAGTAAGAATGTACTGAGTATATATAAGTGTTCATAATGATTTATCTTTTTAAAAATGTTTCAGTTTAAGGTATTTATAGTCAAATAAAAAATTATCTCTACTCCTTGACTTACTACAATGATCCTACTGCCTCTCTTGTTCTTTACGTTTTTGTTTTATTAAAGATATTGTTTAGATATATATTTACATCAATTCTTACATGCAAGCACATAAGATTTCTTAGGACTGAGGATTATGCAAAGGACCTCAACTTCTAAGTCTTTAAAAGAGAAAAAGAAAGATCATATGATTGTTGTTGTATTCATTTATTTCTAAACCAGACTTCTTAAAATTCAGATTAATACTGATTCGATGAGAAAACCATATTTTTTAATCAATCATTGTACTTTTTATTATTCTATTTCAGGATTCAGAAATCTACTAAATACAGAAGGAATTGGGGCAGAATTTAGTCAAGAACTTGAACAGCTCATTGGCCTTTTAAATCGTAAGCTCTATCAGGAAGTAGAAGAGCAGGTATTAAATTTTAAATAATGTGCTCGCTTCAGCAACACATGTACTAAAGTTTAAAAATAATGATTTATGCGATAGTTGCTAATTGACTGTATTGAACCTCACTTTTCATTAAATATTCCTCTTTACTGATACCTCAAGCAAAATGCTTCCCTAGAAAAACATCTATAAGATTTTCCATTTCCCTTCCATTCAGCCTACCCATAATTTTAGTCTTTCTTTTATAACTACTTATAGATTCTACCACATCAGTTTTTAGAATTTTTCATGAAATCCACATCTCTGATATTTCTTCTCTGTCTATAAGATATTTAGCCTAGGCGGTGGCACATACCTGTAAACCCAGCACTCAGGAAGCTGAAGTAGGAGGATCACTGCGAGTTCTAGGACCGCCTGAATGATGTAGTGAAACCCTGTTTCCAAAAAAAAAAACAAAACAAAACAAAACAAAAAAAAAAACGCGCAAGGCCGGCCTGAGCTACATAGTGCAACCCTGCCTCAAAAAAACAGGGCTGGGAGTTTGGCTCAGTGGCTTAAGCACCTGTCTGGCAGGTGTGGGGTTGTGAGTTCAATCCCTGGTGCCACAAAAAAAACCCCAAAAAATGAAAAGGATCCTTTAAAAAAATGTCTAATTATAGAAAACTATATTTATGGCCACCTATACCTTGTCTTATTCTTTGAGGTATAGCAATAGTGCTGTTTGCCTCTATGTAAGAAACTGTATTAATAAAAATTAGAAGTTTGAGTCAGCAAGTTACTATTTGATCATACTTATATGAAAAACATTTAAATCTAAAATAATAAAAGATATTTATCTAAAATCCCAAACCAAAAAGGTAATACAATTAAAAATATAAGTTGAAATGCTGAAAAGAAATCTAGTTAGGCAGCCAGGTCCACGTGGTGGCACATACCTATAATCCTAGTACTTGGAAGGCTGAGGCAGAAGGATCACTGTGAGTTTAGGGCCAGTCTGTGCTGCATAGTGAATGCAAGGCCAGCATGAATTACACAACATGACCCTATCTCTAAATAAATAAATAAATAAATAAAATCTAGTTATGCAGGAGAATGATGGGGCAACCTGAAAAGAAGAGAGCAGAGGAAGAGAATTCCCTTCTGTGTGACCCTTTACAACTCCCAGACTAATTTCTAAACTGTGCAAGTGTTGAACAGACACAAAATAGTGTACCAAAAATGTAGAGAACTGAAGAGATTTGAACAACCACCCACAAAAGGTCATCGGAGTTTAGGTTCTGAACCTAGCTGGGACAATAAAAACATTAAAAACTTGTCTCAAAATAAACTATGACAGATTAGGCAAAGCTATCCAGTCTTTGAAAAGGAAGTAAAATTAGATAGAAGTTGGGGCTAATGTAATGGTATTTTGAATATGTTCTAGGTGTTGTCTAACTGAATGTAACAAACCTCTCTTGGGTGATGAGCTGTAGTATTCTTAGGCCTTCCTTGTCCTGAGCCTAGGACCTTAATGTTGCTTCCCTACCCATCTTATTAGAGGTGGGATTTGATTGATACTTGCCTGATACTTGAAGAGGTGAACTATATTTTAAAAGCTTTTCCAGAGATTCCTCTAAATTATTTCTGTTGAATTATTTCAGAAACTACATCAAGCAGCTTGCTTGATTCAAGCTTATTGGAAGGGCTTCCAGACTAGAAAGAGACTCAAGAAGCTTCCATCTGCTGTGATTACTTTGCAGAGGAGTTTTAGGTAAAAACATTTTGTGCTAGAAATGGTGATTTATCAGTTTTACTAAAGTATAGTTGAAAAACTTGAGTTTTCATTGCTTTCTTTTCTATTTTGCTTTTCAACTTCCTAAGGTTTCCCTTTTTTCTTGCATTTATTCTGTTCCATATGTTCCAGAGTACCAACACTTCAGTCAGAACTAGGGAATAATATAAGGCAGGAATCTAATGTGTCCATTATACCATGCTGGCTACTTTTTAAGATTTGTTTGTGGGCCAAGTCTATGGACAAAGCCAATGATTTTTATATTATTAAACATTCAAAATCAACAATTTGTGTAAGTATTCATATATGATTACTATGAAAAGTGTATGAATATATAAAATTAAATGTGTTAACTTGATTTTCCTGTGTACATGTAGCATGGATTGATATGGACCTAGAGATTTGACAATTTGTCATTTATTTCAAGTGGACCGAAAATGAAATACTGAAGTTGTGGTCTACTTTTCTTTTTAAATTAGTGTTGTCCTGATTTTTCAGTGCAGTCAGCATTTTTGAAGAATGTCCAAAATTCAACATTATTAAAATGTTCCAATAGTGAAAGGGAAAAAAACTGCTCAAAAAGTAGGAACAGCTGGGATAAGGGAAAGGAGAAAAGAAAGAAGGGAAAAGATTATATGTATACACGATAGATAATTACACTATTAATCTCTGTTAGTTCTTCAGAAAGAGCAATTTGTGCTTTCATTGTTTGATCATTTTTTTCATGCCTATATCTTGTAATCTGAACAACTACTTTGAAGATAACAGTATGCAATATATTAACCATTGTTAATCTTCTTTTATTTTGTTCTGAAATTCTGTATCATTGTTTTTATTCTTCTTTCACTTTAAAATTAAAAAAATAGTAAAATACAGTGTGGAAAGAAACACTCCAGTGTTAAGTCCTCTAAGCTCTGTCTGGTGGAACCCCATGGGACAGCAGCTATTAGACTTATCGTTGTGGTTTAAAAGGTTAATCTCAAGCAAAAGGGAGTCTCAAATGCCCACCAGCTGTCTAGGCACTGGGACAGCACTTTGGTCTCCCTTTGAAATAGCTGGGAGATTCATAATGACTTTAATAAGGCAATGCATCCTGTCACCCCAGGCTTAAAAGAGACCTAGCTGCCAAGACACTCAAAAGAAACTCCCATGGTTTCCACTAGCCCATTTTCTGATTTGAGTAACTCATCCAGGTTCTTACAGGTTTCAGAAACAACGAATAAAAAAAGAGAGGTTGGTTTAGTTCCTAGGTCATTTATGATAAAGTAGAGCCATTTCAGAGGTGGTATTTTCATGTAGTTGTTTTAGTTGACTAAAACGAAACTGGTATATTACAGAAATAAACTTTTTTAAGAGAAAACTGAAACTACTCTTATAGTACCTGCAGCTGCATTTTTCAGTTATAAAAACATTTTTAAAATAGCTCTGGGGTTCACAATACTATTTTGTCCCAGACTTGAAGACACTAAAGTCATTTTGGCTGTGTCCCTTAGTGGATGTCCTATTTCTTGATGAAAGTTTTCTTCAGGGAAGACTGAAAGATGCTTATAAATATTACTTGGCATGAATGTGGTCGGTGTAGTTTTTTAAACATGCATCAAATGGTTAATGCATCCCAAAGGATGAAAGAGGAGGAGAGGGAGAGGTGTGGGGAGAGTCTAAGACACTTGCATTTGTTTCCCACTTCGGCAGCTTATTGACTAAGTAACCTTGGATAAGTTGCTCCACCTCGCTCAGCCTCAATTTTCTGATCTATAAAATGGAGATAGTAGGTTGCTCACCTTAAAAGATTGCGATAATGTGTTTGAAATGATAGTTTTTTGGCATATCACCTAGAATTTAGGAAATGTTAAGAAAATGCATTTGGTACATTCTCTGCCTTGAATATCAAACCTAGACAAGTAGAGGCATTAAATAAATAGCACTCATGAGAGGCAAATATTATACATCTGGCATTGCTTGAAATTTATCACCTATCTTAACAAGCTGGTTTTTTTTTTTTTTTTTTTTTTTTTTTTTTTTCTTTTTTGGTACTGGGGATCCAGTTCATGACCTTGGACTTGCCAGGCAGGCACTTATGCCACTGAGCTAAATCCCCAGCCCTAACAAGGTGTTTTAAAAAAAAATATTTAAAAGCATTTCTGTGGTCAAATAAAGAGATACTGAATAATTTGAGAACCACAGTATATATTCTTTTGTTAGAAAGAGTCTAAGGGGCCAGGGGTTTAGCCCAGTGGTTCGAGTGCCTGCCTGGTAAGCACTAGGTCATGAGTTTGAGCCCCAGTACCAAAAAAAAAAAAAAAAGGTCTGAGATGCTCTGGCTGTTGCCTTCTCATAATTCTACTTGCTATCATCCTCAGCTGTTTGTCCTCTTACATTTAAATGTGTCCCTGCATCATGGATTCAGACCTTTAGTGTTTAGTCCCACAGTAGTTGCCAAATTTATTTACTTTCTCATTCAATGTAAAAGTATCCCAGAGCTAGGCATGGTAGTACATGCCAGTAATCCTAGCACTTGGGAGGCTGAGGCAGGAGGATCATTGTGAGTTCAAGGCCAGCCTGGACTACATAGTGAGTTCAAAGCCTTCCTCAACTACATAGGGAGACTCTGTTTCTGAAACAGCTAAAGTAACTTCATTTATCTTGAAAAAAACCCTCATAGTTTACCTACCTTTATCATGGTGCTGATATTTAGATATTTTAGTTACATCTGTTTGATTTCTCCTGGAAACTAAACTCTTAAGAGCACGGTACTTTTCTGCCTGAGGCATGGTACTGAGCAGGCAGCAGTCACTCAGTATTTATTGATGTAATATCTGACCATTTCCTTCTGATGTAGGACAAATATAACTCCCAGCCTGCTAGATGTCATGTCCCATGAAATCAAAGAATAAATTCTAAAGAACAGTAGAAGTTAAGAATAGGGAAGATTTATTGAGAGATGGCTCTTGAGAGATAGGAGGGGTCATGCAAGTGGATGACCTTTGTGGACCCTTTGTTGGGATAATGTATACAGCAAAATCATAACATGGGTACAACATGGGTCAAACTATGATCAACCTATAGGATTACGAAGTATAACTGCGTAGCTAATATTGGTCCAATAGGGAAAAAAGTCACATAGCAAGGGTACAAAGAAAGAACAAAGGATTTTGAGGAAGGAATACATCTTCTGGTGAGTCAACTGGGTTTCTGATTCCTAGCTGAACTTCCTGGACCAGGTGGTGCTAATTACAGTATAATTCCAAGTTACTGCTTATACCTTAGGGAAGCATGTAGGCCTAACCTTTGCGTCTCCATTCTGAGGCATGGCGTTTTTCAGATGCAACTCCAACCATAATTCTGATGTTTTCATTTCTTCCACTGACTTCCTTGAGAGCCTAGTTCCTCTCAGCCTGTATCGGGAGGAATGAAAGAAGAAAAGGGAAGGAAGGAAAGGAAAGAAAGAAAAGCAAGGAGGAGGGAAGAAGGAAGAAAGGATCAACTGTATAGAAATAAAATAAATAGTGTAATCTGCTTCTCTCATTCTTCTGGTTTTCCTTTCCTATGGGAGTCTGAAAGTAATTGGATGTATCTGCTGTTGGCTAGTATTTGTGTTCTTGTAATAGTGGTGTAGGAAGCAACAAAAACTGAGTTGGAATGGCTGAAAAAAGTAAGTAAAAGCAGAGAATATAAAAATGATAAGTAAAATGTGGTCATATGAAAAGTTTTCTAACTAGTTATAAAATAATGTTTATGTAACATTATTAGTCACTACTGAGAAATAGATAAATCTAAGAAGAAAATTAAAATGAACCATAACAATACCATGTAGTGGCTACTGAAATTTTTAGTTTTTTGATCATTTATTTTTCTATGTAAGAAAATACAGATTTTTAACACAACTTAAATCTCATTCTTGACTTTTTTCACCTGACAGTTCATTGCATGTTACTAAATATTCTTTGGAAATTTATTTAGTCATGGTTCGTAGAATTGCACCAGATGACAAATCAGTATATATGTAACTCCTTGTTGTGGAAAAAGTAATTCGTTTTCAACTTGTTACAACTTGTTGTAATATATGTCGAGAGCATCCTTGAACATAAATCTTTGCATACATATTTCATTATTTCCTTAAGAAAATTTGAACTATTTTTTCAGATTTTTAATGGGTGTATCCAAGTCTTTCTCTAGAAAACTTGCACAGCTGAAGTACATGACAGTGTATTTCATTATACCCCAACACCACCAGGAATTATCTTTAAAAAACTTTTTCTCTCTGCATTTATTTGATTACTTGTAAAGATAAGCATTTCCTACATTTCTTGAGTGGACATATGATTTGTGACATTGTATGTAACTGTTTAAAATTATTGCTTCCATAACAGATCTAAACGAACAAAGACTTTGCTAAAACTAAATAGGCAGAAAGAAGAGAAGAATCTCAGATTGCAGTTGCAACTTGAAAGGCAGAGAGCCATGAGACATTCCCGAGAATTACGACTGAGTATGCTTAAAAGACTTCATCCAAGTGAGTGCGTTATCAACCTTATAAGTATAAGAATGTAAATAAACAAAATTTCTAGCTACTTGATTTTTTTTTTATATTTAGACCTTTGCCTTGCTCCTCTCTCTTTCTCTCTCTCTCTAGGTAAAGCTTATTAAACCTCTTGAATCAAAAAGCGAGTTACAATTTTTTCCAATTCAAACCTATTAATTGATGATGAGCAATTCCCTTTCAGATTTTCTTTTCTTCTTTTAAGTGTAAATTAGTGAAACAAAAATTTATACTTAAAAATTGTTGTCAAGGACGTAAACTCCTTGATCTCAGTTAAGGAGTTAAGAGTATTGCTACATTCTGCCATCAGAATTTTACTTATTCTCTAGTACAAGCCTTGCAACATTGTCTTACCTCCTGTGAAGACTAAGCTAAAATTAATAATAAAGTGTGATCTGGGAGGGCTAGTAGGTTACAAGATTTCTTTCTTATTATTTTACTTCTTTTCTTATTACTCATTCCCAGGAAACTTCACTAGCCCCTTGTTTCTCTTCCTTTATTTAAGTCCAGTTGCCTTCCAGAGTTCCATCCATACCCAGTTATTCTCATGTTCTGCCTGGTGTATCCCATCATAGCTATAGATTCGACTACCAGCTGAGTGCTTAGCATTCTTCTATCTCACCCTCTCACCTAAGCTCTATCTAGAATGATCACTGAGTAGAACTTTTTACTAAACCAAATGTCTGCACCATCTAATGTGGTAGTCAATGGCTAGAGGTAGTTATTCAGTATTCCAAATTTCCCTAATGCACTCAAGGACCTGAATTTTTACTTTTGTTTTTTGTAAATCTAAGTAGCCACTGGTGGTTATTATATATATTCTATTAGCCAACTGCCTGTTGGATAGTTTTATCTAAATATCCAAAGACGTCTTAAAATTAAAGTCATCTTGCTCCCAGATTTTTTATTTCTCATTTCAGGCAATGGTGTGAACCATCTACTCAGTTTTCCATGTGAGACATCCTAAAATTCTTTCCCTTTCACCTCCACTATCAGTTTTTTATTCTCTCCCAAATAAATTCCACTGGTACTACCATCCCATATCTCTTAGCAGCTGTAAACCCAGAGCTATATACGAGCCAACTCTCAGAAAGCAAAAAAAAGGTCATGTGTGGAACCAACTAAAGAAACACTTAAAAACACACAGTGTGGAATAAATAACACATTCATACCTTGCCCTTTACTTCTGGTGGTACCAAATGATTTCTTAACCATATACTAATGATTTTCTTCTCCAAAAATGTTCTTACAATTGAATTTTCAGTCATTTTTTCACACCCTACCACAAACGTATTTTAGGAGTCCTATATCTAAAGAAATTTGCACAATCTGGGAAAGCTTTAATTTTTTTTTTGAATCTTAGAACTATAAAATAGTAAGACTGAGGAAATCAGTGGCAGTATTAAAAAAAAATTAAAAAGAAGATAAGATTGTTATTATTATACCACTGTTGTGATTCTAGAACTTGAAAAAACATAGCAGTGAATATGTTATAATAGTGTCTGTCATCTTTTTAGGTCAAGTGGAGAAATACAATCAGGAGTTGGAAGAGAAATCAGCACTGATTATCCAGAAGCATTGGAGAGGGTACAGAGAGAGGAAAAAGTTCCACCAACAAAGGCCATCTCTCACAGAGCATAAAGCAGCTGTCATACTTCAGAGAGCAGTGAGTCTGATATAGCAAAAACAACTGTAGCTCAGGAGCCAAAGTGTGTTCAGATCTGACTTTGCCACTTACCTGTTGAAAAACTTGGTCAAGTTACTTAGATTTCTTAAGCATTAGTTTTTTCCTTTGTAAAATAAAGCTGATTTAAACACTCAGTCCTTAGGACTATTGTAGAGCCTCTACCACATCATTTACCATACTGCAATATTGTTACTGCTAACTTTATTCTTCTACTACTGGGGCTGCTAGTTCCTCAAGAATAAGAAGCTACGTATCATTTAATGTTGTCATCAGTTCTCAGTGTGTGCTTGATGTGCAACTGGAGGTCTGCCCTATCTTTTTACTCAATTGTGTGGATCAGATGTCCTAACGTGTGGAAATGGTTTTTGTATAGTCCAACAGCCTATGTAAGCATGGCATATCATATTTGAATTTTTTAAAGTATAGATTAAGTATTTGATATAATTAGATAATTATATAACTTGACATGTAAAATGCTGTTTTTAAATGAGTGAAATAGCAGAGTAATATTTTATTGACCTGGTGAAGCATAGTATAGGCTGCTTTTTTTTCCAGTTAATGACTTCTTCCAATATTCAGTTCTGTTATATATGGCTCTAAGATAGCATAATATAACATGTTTCAGATCGTCATGCATTTAGCTTAACAATCTGTTATTGTTGAACTTTTGGTCAATTTTCAGTTTTTCACCATAACAGATTTTAAATATTTTTTGTGGGTTAACATTTTGCAATATATTATAAAATCGTCAAACAACACAGTAGAATAAATACTAGAGAAATTAGAAGAGGTATCTGGCTCTTTCTCCTTCAGGCTCTTCTGGGGATCTTAGTTTATATGCAGCAAATAGTTCTGCACCATCAGTGAATCACACTTACTCCTGATATTTATCCTGTACTAAATAAGGGTATCTAAGGCCCGTTAATATCAAGGCTGGAGACCTTTCCTTCCTGTAGAGGAACCTTTGCCTTCTTTCTAATTACTTTTTGCTTTGCAGATACTTCTTTTTTTTGTTGTTTTGTTTGTTTGGTTTTTTATTTTAAAGAGAAAAAAGAAAAAAACAATGAAGCAAGCAAACCTAAAAAAAAAAAAACAACAAAAGCAAAACAACAACAGTAATAACAAAAAAACAGCAGCTATATAGGTTTTCAAAACAAGAAGATAGGAATTTAGCAGTGGTTGTGATACTGCACATTGTTATCTTCAAAATAGTTGCTTAGGTTTCCAGATACAGGAATAAAACAAAATGGTAAAACAGAACAAAACATTGGCTTTCAAAAGCAAGACAGGAGGAAATCCCCCACAATTCACACCAGCTGGCTCATCTTGAAGGTGCGATTTGCCTTCTTGCTGAGTCTCTTCCCGATCTGCATAGCAGAGCCTGCTTCACAGGAAGGCGTGCTTCATCTTCTGACTGAGTCTCTTCCCATTCTGCACGTCGGAGCCTGGTTCATGGGAAGGCCTTGTTTTGTTTTTTGAGACAAGATTTTGCTATGTAATTCAGGCCGGCCTTGAACTCACTGCATTCCTCCTGCCTCAGCCTCCCAGTGCTGGGACTACAGGCGTGCACCACAGCACCCAACTAGCTACCTCCTTCCTAAGCACTTTCCTGTCAGAGAATTAGCTGGACCTTTACTGAGTTGACTGGCCACCTTGCCTGATTGAGATGAGCCCAACACTTGGAAAAGGGATCTTCTGCGATGCCCCAGTTTGTCTACCATTCCCTAAACAAGTAGCAATCATTGTAAGAGAATATTTCAGGGGCTACAAGGGCGAAATTATTTTGACTTTCATATTTTCCATTGGTACCTGAGGAAAAGATGAGTCACATTTGCCTCATGTTTACTCAAACAAATCAACAAAAAGGGAATATTTGTCTGTGAAGTAAGAACAAAAAGATACAGGTCATGTTTATAATCTTTGAATCTCAGTAATAGAAATAACTGTTAAGTTAAAGCAAAGCTAGCAAAATGGAAAAGGAAATAAGAGGATTACTTTCAAAGAAGGAAAAGAGAAAGAAAAATGCAAGCATGTAGAGAGAAGAAAAAGAAAAGTAGTAGAGAAAATTAGAACAGGGCAATGATCAGTAAAGGACACATTTTGCCATATTTTAAAAGCATCATTTTCTAAGCACACTCTTCATCTGCACTGTCTAATACAGTAGCCACTAAGCACATGTGGGCATGAAGTACTTGACATGTTAACTAGTCCAAATTGAAAAATGCAGATTTTAGAAACTTCAGATGAAAAAAGTGTAAAATATCTCAATAACCCTTTTATAGATTGATTACATGTTGAAATACTAATGTTTTGTGTATGTTGATCTATAACTTTTTGTATAGATCAGTATATACAAAATACTGTTTTATCTTTTTTTAACTTTTTAATGTCAGTGGAAAAATTTAAATTATATATACGACTTGCATTGTATTTACATTTGTACCATGATTGACCTTGGTAAGAAACAAAGGGAAATAATTGATCAGTTTTATTGAAAATAAGAGAAAGGAATAATCTTTTCAATGAACTTGCCCTGTAGCAAGAACTGGTTCTTAGTGTCCGTGAAAGGAAATGGAAGGCTAGAAACTGTAATCTACCTTCTTTCCCTCCATTACTTTGTGCAAAAGCACAGGCATTGATTTTCTAGTCGCTAAGATCTGAAAAACCCTATGAAAACTGGCCAGTTTCAAATTACACAGCCTTATAGACAAGTAGAATTCTTGGTTGTGATACAGTGTTGGAATTAAATTTGAAGCATTAGCTCTCTTTTCCTTTTGAACTCTTTTAAGGTTTTTCTGTCACTTTCTCATCTTTTGAAAAGAAAGGAAGAAGCTCAGAAAGAAAGTGTTATTTGCTGGTCTATAGAACCAAAATGATGGCCAATTCTTGCTGCTTGATTGTAGTAGAAAAATTTCAACATCATTATACACTGACTAACCATAAAATGATCACTGACCAACCATTAAAGGACTTAGTGAAACAAAAATTGGCATTTAAAAAAAAAATAAACACTTGGAGATACACAATGTTAGAGAGTACTGAAATGACAAAGTAAAGAAAAGAGATAAGAAAACAAGGCTTCCTTCTCACTCCACAAAGAATAGCTATTATCAAGAAATCAACCAGTAACAAATGCTGTCAGAGTTGTGGTGAAAAAGGAACGTTTCTCCATTCTTGGTTGCTTCCTGGGTTGCCTTTGGTGAGATGGAAGTTTGAGTTTGCATCTTGCTTAAGAGTCTTTTCATTTTCTTTTTCTTTTTTCTTAGTTTAATTCCTGGGTTGATGCTTGTAAATTGCTTATGGCAGGTAGCTTTATTGCTGGTATTTAGAACTGGCTTTTGGATTTTGAGTCTGTCGCAAGATCCCACCTCTTCAATTTACGGAGGGTGAGAAGTTGCTGCCTATTGGCCTAGCCCCTGGTTCTTTGGTACTGGCCTATAGTATTGTCTGTGACTGTTAGGCAAGCTCAGTCAGCATACCAAAAAGAACAACTGTGATTAGAACACTATGTCAGCTTGGCTGAAGCAGTACACTCAGCAATAGCAATGGCATCAAACACAGCCTAGAAAAATGACAAACTGTGTAAGTATTAATTTGCCACATTTAACTGTATGAACTGTATTTGTGGTAATATAACAAAATCTAAAACCAGAAAATTATGTATAATAAATATGCCATCAATATGATGATTTTACCTTCAGAGGAGAAAATTTAAAAAGGGTTGGAGGAAAGATAGAGAAATAGAAGAAGATATTAGAAGCAAGACTGGAGGACAAAGGAAAATTATGCAAACTTTGGGAAACTGGTGAAGAAGACAGGATGGAGAGAAGGAAGAAATAAAAACAACAGAACAACATCAGAAAAACTAGAAACAATATTCACCCTCATATAATAACAAGAACAATCAAGAAAAAATGAAAACAGAAGAAAAAGGAAAAAATGCCTACTTCAGGGCGTGTCTCTGCTGTCCCTGGTAGACAGAATAGGCAAGAGTCCAGATCCATGTGGATTAATCCCAGCCAGCCAGCTGTAGATTTATGGTGAGGTAGTGGGTAATCCCAGCAAGCTTCCACCTTTAGTTCCACAGAAGTTCAGGCTGGTTTCTGGCTGTGAGGCTGGAACCCAATTTGTTTAGCCTGCAACACTCTGTACCTCCTGTCAGCTTGAACCCAGTTCCTTGACCCCCTGCCAACTTGAACTAAGTTTTTTCTCACCCTGACTCTGGGAGTCACAAGATGGAGCCAGCCCACAGTTGCTCTGAGTTCCAAGCTCAATTGGACCCTCTCCAAGTTGGCTACTGGCCCATTGCCTTCTCCTGGGGGTCATCCAAACCCGAGTAACAACAACCCCTGCATTCTGCTTATTCCACTGCTCCATTCTACTGGTGTGTCTCTGTGAAAGCCTCTGGGTCACCAGTAGTCAGTATGTATTTGTAGGTTTGAGCCGCCCTCCCACTCAGGGCTCAGGGAGAAAGTGCCGCTTGCTGCCTCCTTCTTCTGCATTGAGATTTTTCTCTTTACTCTAAGTGGCCCTCAACTCTAGCTTCAGATCCTTGACTTGTCCCAGGGACACACTTCCTTCCCGCTTCTCATCCTAACATTACTATAATCCAGCATCTGGGCACCAAATCTCAGAGAGGCTGTTGCTCTGCTTTCACCATCCTGCCATCTTCCCAGAAGTCCACATAACACATATTAATTCTTTTTACATCCTTTTCCCTCCTCTCCTATCACCTTTCCTCCATTTCTTAGTCCTATTCTCATTTGTAAAGGATCTATCTCCTTGTTTTGTATAATCTTTTATGTTACTCTTTACCAAAGACACTTTTAGACATTAAAAATCCCTTAAGAATGGATAGCATAGAATCCAAGAAACAATGAAAAAGATGCAAAGAACTTAACTAGATGATGTTGAAGGCACCGTAGGAAGACTGTTACACTACAAGCACAGAGAGCAGTCAGATCAGAAAGCCCTAGAAAACGTGTATCCAGGAAAATTAGTCTGATAGGATGCCTGACATTTTTTACTGTCTTGACAATTAAGGTGTAGTTTAAGAAGTAGAGTCAGTACTAAGTATACAGAAACTAAACACAAGTGAGTTGGTGGTACACACCTATAATCTTAGCACTTGGGAGGTGAGGGCAGAGGATTGCCATGAGTTCGAGGCAAACCTGGGCTACATAGCAAGACCTTGTCTCAAAAAAACTAAACTAAACACAAGAAAAAGTATTAATTCCAGAGAAAATAAATATTTTTTAAGAAAAACAATCATAATATATGATTCTAAAGTCCTCATGTAATAGTAAGTATGTAAACATTGAGCACTGAGTTAGCTAAAACTATGATATAATGATATTGGATGGTTAGCATATGAAAAGTACAAGCAGTGAAAGAGCTAAATCCTGCTTTTCCATTCAAGAAAATCAATAGATAATGCATGTATTTGAAAGTCATATATTTGAAAAGCTAAATATCTAAAGAAAAACCTGAAAAAGTTAAAGTTGTCCTCTTTGGGGTTGGGAACAGTGTTAATGGGGTAGAAAAGTATAGTTATTTTGATACTAATTCTTGTAAAACAAACACTGTAAACAATAGAGTTATACCAGCAGACTTTTGTGGGAAGGACCAGATATAAAATATTTGAGGCTTTGCAGACCATGCAGTCTGTTGGAGTTCCTCAACACGTGCAGCTCAAAAGCAGCCATAAATAATAGTAAACAATTGAGCATAACCATGTTCCAAAAAAACATTGTTTGCAGACATTGAATTTGGGTTTGTTTGTTTTTGAGACAGGGTGTCACTGTGTAGTTCAGGCTCGCCTTGAGTTCACTATGTAGCCCAGGCTGGCCTCAAGCTTGCAGTGATCCTCCTGCCTCAGTCTCCTGTGTGGTGGGATTAGAGGCATGCACCAACATGCCTGACTGCAGACACTGAATTTGAATTTCATATAGATTCACATCACAAAATATTCTTTGTTTTTTAACCATGTAAGAAAAAACTTCATTTTTGGCTCTCAGGCCATAGAAAAACTGACAGTAGGCTGGATTTGGACTATGGGCCATAATTTACTAACCACTGCTTTATTTTTTTAAGCATTTCTTTAAACAGTATGAATATGTAACTTTGATGACAATAAAAAAAAAAACTACAAAGAAAGGAGTGAAAAAATGTAAAGAGTAATTTCAAATATGTCCCAAATCAAGCCTGTTATCAGATTTTTTTTTGTTTTACTAGAAGTCCATTCTGAAGGATATATGAAAGTAGCTTCAGATACTGTCAACTGGTTCACACCTTCTTTTATAATATTTTCTCATTTACCAAAGCTTTTTTAGATACTCTGTGATGTTTATAATACTATTGCCCATGTAGAATTAGGGTCCCAGTTTTCTAAAGACATAGAATTCTATAGAGCTCAAGTAACTTGCTTAGAATCATACAGTTTATAAGAAAGTAGAATTGAGATTAGAACTCAATGCTTAATTCCATTGTCAATCTTTATTACTCACTGTATAAAAAAAGATGAAATGTATCCTTGTGGTCAGATTTCCATTGCTGTGACAGAAGTACCTAAAATATCAACTTACAAGGAGCAAAGATTTATTTTGACTCAGGTTTCTGAGGTTCCAGTCCAGGGCCTGTGGCAAATCAAAGCATCAATGGCAAAGCTGCTCACCTCCAAGCTCATAGAAAGCAGGGAGAAGGAAAGGGCAAGGGTGTACCTGTAGTGACCTAACTTCCTTCCACTAAGTCCCATGTCTTAAAAGTTCTGCCTCCTCCCACCAGTGCTGTCAGCTGGAAACAAAACCTTTAATACATGAGCTTTTTAGGAACATTTAAGATTCACACCGTAACAATCAGTATAAAAAAAAAATGAAAGCACTAGAGAGGAATATCCAGATGGTCCCTGTGTTACATGGTGCTAAAGTGATAGGCATGCAGTAGAAACCACAGTATGATGATAAGATATATAAAAGAAGTGAGTTAGATACAATAAATGTATTTTCAACTTACAGTGGGTTTATTGGGAGATAACCACCTCATAAATTGAGGACCATCTATATAGTTAAAGAGTCACTGCCCTTTCTTACTCTACCACAGTCCCATCCATCCCCCTCCTCATCCACACTCAGAGTTAATCACTGTCACCATGGTGTCACTGCTATATGTTGTAAAAACTAATAGCTGTGTTTTCTCTTTCCTCCCATCCCCACCCCAGGTTCTTAAATTCCTAGCCAAGTGCCGTAAGAAAAAGAACCAATTTACTCCTTGGCAAGGACTCCAAGAACTCACAGATGAACACAGAGTTCAACTGAAGCAACAAGTGGATGACTATGTCAGAAGACACCCAGTACGTAGGCTTCTATGACATAATATCCATATTACATTACTTCATTGCATGATATTCACTGACAAAGCAGTAGTTCATATGCATAAGCCTGTTTATTGCTGACATATTCAGTGGCTTTACCATATAGTTAATGATTTGAAGTCTCTTTATAATGTAACTGTTGAAGTGTAGTCAGTGGTGAAGAGGACTTCACTTCCCATACTTCAAAAAGACTTGCTCATTGCTTCTTTTACAATAGTACAGGAAAACTTTTTGAATCTTATAAAAGGAATATATGCAGCTGTCAGTCAACAAGTATTCATTATTACATACAAGCATATACAAACCCAGAGACAGAAGATACAAGATTTGACTAAAATCCCTCGTACGGTTTTATTACTGTGAAATCTTTTCCAAATAGAAAATATGTATCTTTGATTATATAAATTATACGAAGTCTTATATTGTATATGACATTTTCCTAGTCATAGAAATCTTTTTGCTAATACATGTTTGCAGTACATGATGGTTATATTCATCTTAGGAGTGGGTACATGTTAACATACCTTACTTCCTTTTTATTCCCTTTTACCTCCCCACCATCTCTAGATTGTTTTTATTGTCCATTTGCAAATGATTCTACCTCCTTGTTTCTTATTTTCTTTGATTGTTTTTTGAAATTATTTATACTTTGGTTATGTCATGTGAGTGAGGTTATATAATAGTTAAATCAGAAGGTCTGTTTTATTTCATTTATCATTATGGTCTCAAGTTGCATCGTTTTTCACATGAATGTCTCCAATTTATTCTTCTTTGTGTATAATTAATATAACAGGTACAATTACCACATTTTATGTATCCATTCATCTATCAGTGGATGTATAGGCTGCTTCCAAGATTTAGTTATTAACCTGAAACTGTTATGCCTCCTGCCTTGTTTTTGTTGCCAAGGATGCTTTTGCTATTCTGGGTCTCTTTTGGTTCCACATAAATCTTAGGATACTTTTTTCCTAGTTCTATGAAAAATACTGTTGGCATTTTGATTAGGATTGCATTGAATCTGTGTATCACTTTTCTACCATATTGACAGTACTGGTTCTGGCTGTTCAATAACAGGGAATATCTTTCCATTTTCTGATGTCGTTTTCTATTTCCTTTTTCAGAGTACTGTAGTTGTGAATAGTATTGTTTTCCTAATTTGCTTCTCAGTGGATTCTTTTTTTTTTTTTTTTGCGGCACTGGGGATTGAACTCACAACCTCACGCCTGCCAGGGCAGGCGCTTAAGGCACTGAGCCAAACTCCCAGCCCTACTCAGTGGATTCTTTATTGATGTACAGGAATACAGTTGACTTCTGTGTTTTGATTTTGTCCTCTCTTTTGCCTGATTCCCCTGGCAAATGTTTTGAGTACTATATGGAACAGGAGTTGTAATAATGGAAATCTTTGTTTTGTTCCTGGTTTTAGAGGTCAGTCTTTCAGCTTTAACCCCTTTTAATATGATATTAAAGGCAGGTTTGTCATAAATGGCTTTTGTCAGATGGAGGTAAAGTCCTTCTATATCTACAGTAATTTTTTTCAGGGTTTTTATCATGAATGGATATTAGATTTTTTTTTTCAAAGGCTTTTTCTGTGTCTAGGAAGATAATCATGTTATTTTTATCCTTACTTCTATATATGTGATATATTTTAGGATCAGGAAATTCATTAAAGATATCGGCCTACAGTTTTCTTTTTTAGCTGGATTCTAGTCTGATTTTCGAAGTAAGGTATTGTAACTTCCAGGAATGAGTTTGGAAATAGTCCTTCCCTTTCAGTTTCTTTAAAGAGTTTGAGGAACATTGGCATTGTATCCTCCCCGAAGTTTTTGCAGAATTCAGCAGTGAATCCATCAGGTCCTCGGTTTTTCTTAGTGGGTATATTTTTTATTATGGCCTCAGTTTCATTGCCTATTATTGGATTGTTGGGGTTTTCATACTTCATTTCAGTTCTGGTAATTTATATGAGTCTAGGAATCTGTGTTTCTTCTAGATTCTCTAATTTGCTGGAGTACAATTTTTCATGGCAATTACTAATAATTTTCTAGATTTCAGCATTATATTGTGACTTCATTTGTTTCATTTCTAATTGTAATGTTTTAGGTCTTTTCCTTTTTTGTGTAAGTTTGGCTAAGAGGTTGTCTATTTAGTTTACTTTTTCAATGAACTAGTTCTTTGATTCATTGTTTGTTTGTTTTTGTCTTAATTTCATTATTTGTTACTCTGATCTTAATGAATTCTTCCCTTGTAATAATTCTGGATTTGAAGCGTTCTTGTTTTTCTAGGACCTTGGGCTATATGATTAGATTATTTTTTCAGCTTAATTTTTCTTAATGTGAGCATTCACATAAATAAGCTTCCTCCTAGTGTTGATTTCGTTGTGTCCCTAGATTCTGGTATACATCATACTGGCGTTATTGTTTGATTCTTTGATTTCTTCTGTGGTCCGTGACTTTTCCTGGAATGTATTACTTAATATCTATATGTTTGTAAAATTTCTGTGGTTGCTTTTGCAATTGATTTCTAGTTGTAGTGTACTATGATTTGATATTATACATGGGATAATTTTGATTTGCTCATATTTATTTAAAGGAGGCCATATAGATTATTATGTAGTCTACTGTAGAGAAAGTTCTTTATGCTGTTGAGGTATATGTGTGTATTCTGTTGTAGTAGAGAAGAACACTTTGTATCTATTAAATCGATTTGTTTACAGGTGTGGTTTAGTGCTGCTATTTCTTTGTTAATTCTTTGTTTAGTTGATCTATTTGTAATAGTGTGTATTAAGGTCCCCCACTCTGATCACATTGGTGTTTTTTTAATCTTTTATGTCCAGTAGTGTTGTTTCATGAAGTTAAGTGTATCAATATTCATTGCATATATATTTTCTGCTGTTATCTTTTTTAATTGTTCCCTCATCTAATATGTAGTGACCTTCTTTGCCTCTTCTGATATGTTTTAGCTTGAAGTCCACTTTGTCTGAGAGTGAGATTGCTACTTCTTGTTTTTGAGGTCCTGGTGCGTGGAATATTGTTTTCCATCCTTTGGTTTTTAGTTTATGAATTTCTTTTTTGGATTAGATGAGCCTCTTTCTTACAGCCAAACATTAGATTTTGTTTTTTGACCCAATCTGCCAATCTGTGTCTCTTAATTAGGGAGTTGAGGCCATTTACATTGAGTTATTACTGAAAGGTATTGGCTTATTCCTTTCACTATGTTATTTTTCTGTTGTTAACTCCTTTATTTTCTCCTTTTTATTTAACTGGTTGCCCTACTTGATATATTCATTCCATCAGACTTTTTGGCTTTGTTGGCTTAATTTTCTATCTACAATATCTGAGATTTTTTAAGAGCTGATTGAGTGGTCATGAATTTCTTAAGGTGTTCTTTGTCGTGGAATATCCTTATTTCTCCATCAATTTTGAAAGACAGTTTTGCATTATATACTAGTCTGAATTGAAAGTTGTTTTATTCTAGGGCTTGAAACACTTCATGCCAAGTTCTCCTGGATTTTGAGGTTTGTGTTGAAAAGTCTGCTATAATCCCGATGGGTTTATCTTTTTAGGTGATTTTTTGCTTTTCTCTTGACAGCTTTTATGACTTGTCCTTGTGTTGGACTTCTGGGACTTGGACTATTATGTGTTGTGGGGAACTTCTTTTTTCATCATAATTATTTGGAGTTCTATAAGCCTCACTTACCTGAATGTTAGGATCTTTCCCTATGCTTGGAAAATTATCTGGTATGATTTATGTAGACAATTTTTTTTTTACTCTGTGCGTGCTGACCTCTTTTTTTCTCTAGGTCCTCTTACATAAGTCTTAGCATCACTCACTAGCTGTCGGATCAATTTTCCTTGCTCTCTTGTTTTTAAACTAAGTATATCATTATGTGCTTCCTTTCTGTCCTTGAGGTTTGACACTCTCTTCTCACATTGGTCACTTTTGTTGGTCATGTGTTCAATGAAATTTCTCTTTGACACCTTTCATGGAGTCTATTTTTTTGCTAAATTTGTCATTAATATTTTGAATAGTTTTGGTAAGCTCTTCTAATTTTTAGTTATCTGTAACTATATTGATCAATTTGTTACTTCCACTATTTATGTTTGGTTATGTCATCTTTGAGATCGCTGAGTTTCTTTGCTTCCTCTTTAATCATTTAGTAGATCTCAGCCTTTTGGTATTTGATTTCATCTCCATCAGGCCCCTTTGATCTGCTTTGAGAGAACTGGGAGTCTTTGGAGGCATTTTGTTCCCTTGGTTTTACATGTCCCCTCGCGCTTTTTGTGCTGAGGGCGGAGTGAAGAGACTTTTTTGTTGGTGTAAAGATCTTCTTAGGTTCTGTTTTCCAGTGATACGATTTTTATTTGCCAAGAACTATTGTGTACTGCCTCACCCTATTCAATTTCATTGGATTGCATACAGCCACTGTGTTGTAAGGAGAAAAATTTTACTGGTTATAGCAGCATCCACAGATCTAGTCATGTGTCAGTCATGAATCTTAAAACTTGTTTTGTCAATTTTACTTTTTTATAGTCTAGAATGTAGGAGGAAAAGGGAAGGAAAAAAGAAGCAGAAAAGGAAAGTTGTAAGTTAGTAAGGGGAGAGAGCTAAGAAAAATGTTAGTAGGTAAAAATTAGGAGATCAGTTTCTGCTGGAGGTGATTTTATAGCAGGAGTAAAATGTTAGTGTTGAGGGAATTTAAGAGAATTTTTCTGGAGGCAGAAGGGGTACAGGGGGAGAGAAGTGTAATTAGCGATCAAGGCAAAATTTTCAGAACCCGTTAATGTATTTGTACTTAGTTTTGTTTGAATCCTTTAAGCACAGTTCTGTTGAGGGTTATCCTGAAATGGCCATGAACTCTACCATTCAAGTTAAAGCACTGGTCTATTCTTACTTATTATATATACAGAATAAAAACAAAAAAAAAGTTGAAAAGTGTAGTGAAATATACCCCTGATAAAGCAGCAAGAACAGGAGAAAAGAGAAAAACAAAACAATGAGAGCCCCAAATGAACAAATAAGCAAGGAATCAAACAGCGCCCCCTCCCCTCACATGGCCCTGTGGCTAGCGTCCACCCACTCTCCTTCCCACTGTAGTAACTATAGTAATATCCTTACAGACAGCCTAGCCAGTTTCTCCCCTACTCGATGACTGCTTAACTGCCTGCCTGGGAGTGGTGAGGGCTGTTAGTCTCTCTAGACCTACCTCCTGTGTGCTTTGGGCATTGCCAACTGTAGATCTTTATCTCTGTCCCAAGATCCAACTACCTCTTTGGGAAGAAGAGGATGTAAACTAGTTTGCTCTATACTCAACTCCCTGTCAGCTTCTGCTAGTAACTGCCCATTCCTGGTCCCTTTACTACTGGGCAAATCTCGTAGTAGTCTCCGTGTTCTCCCTCCAGTGACTTTCTGCACAGTGTCCCCAGAACTCCTTCAGTTTCTTTGTGCTTAGAACTTTAACTATCCCTGCCTTAAGGGCATGGCTTTCCAACCTGTGGAACCTGGCACAGTCCCCAGACTCAGCAGTGGGCCTCCTTTGCCTCTGCAGCACAGTGGATATTGGGCAGGACTTTCCCTTGTGTCATAGCTTTCTGTTATTCAGGGAAACAACAGAATGATGGGGGGAAGGAACTGCATGTGTTTTTGTCGCTGGTTCACCCTTGCTTTAGTTGCAAACCACCTCTTCCTTGGGACCCCAGCCACATTTTTATCCCACACTGGGTTTCCTGTTCCAGGTGGGAAGGAGAGTATGTAAGGAGTCTGGGCTCTGTTGTGCTATCTCCTTCCCTCAGGCTGTTAGAATCACTCCTCAGATGGCACGTTCATTGGGTAAAGGATGGATGGGGAGGTGCAGACCAGCATCATGGTATGAATATTTACGGAATGTAACTCTCTCTTACAATGTGCACCACATAGTAAATATTTTTAGTATTGTAGATAGTTCTACCTCTGTGGCAAGTATTAATCTCAATCTCTGGCAACTGTTGATCTCTGCTATTTTAGGATTAAAACAGCCATAGGTTATCTGTAAAACAATAAATATGGCTGTGTTTCACTCTGCTTTGCTGTCCCTTATTTTGAACAAGATTAATAGTAATTTCTAATTGTGTTTATAACAATAAAAAGTACAGTACCTGGAAATAGTAGCACAAAAGCCATGCGGGGAGAAACAGGTATATATGATAAGCTTTCCACATGAAATACAGTGATGCGATATCACTCAAGGGTAGATTGGTAAGTTAAATATATATACTTTGAATCTGAAAGCAGCCAGTGTAAATCAGATTTATAGCTAATAAACATAAAAAGGAAATTGAATCATAAAATATACCTGAGTAATCAAAAAATAGAGGAAACAAAGAAAGTGATGTAACAAATAGAAAATATCATGATGACAGACTTAAGAATGACCATATTTTAATAAATATAAGTGGTTTGAATGTGCCAAGAAGACCACAAGGATTGACTGGACATTGTGGCATATGCCTGTAATCCCAGCACTCTGGCAACCTGAGCAAGAGAATCACAAGTTTGAACCCAGCCTGTGCAATTTAGCAGCTTAGTAAAACCCTGTCCCCAAGTAAGATGTGACTCAGTGTGGTGGCCTTGGGTTCAATCCCTAATACTGAAAAAAAAAGTCAAATTAAAAAATAAGACCTGAGTATATGTTGATTGCAAAAAATTTTGTATGAAAAAAAACTAGGACAAGTTTAATGATAAAGGAGTTATTTAATCAAGATGATATAAGAATTCTAAATGTTTATGTTTCTAATAACAGAGCTTCAAAATACATAAAGCTAACATGGGTGAACTTTGAAGAAATACTAAGTAAAATAAACTAGACAGGTATTATATGATTCCATTTATCTGAGATATCTAGAATAGTCATATTGATAGAAAGAGTGGGGTCATGGATATTGCTCAGCAACATGGTGCCTGCCTGGCAAGCGCAAGGTTCTGAGTTTGATTCCTGGTTCAAAAGAAAGAAAGAAAGAAATACAAAGAGTAGAATAATGATTTCTAGGAGCTTAAAGCTGGAGAAATAATCTAGAAATAAACCCACATACATGACCAAATAAGTCAACTGCATGACCAATGGTATAGGTAGTAATTAAAACAGTAGAGAAATAGAAGCAGTTGGATCCATATGTTAAAAAAAAAAAAGTTAAACTTGGATATATACATCACAGTATGTACAAAATTTAACAAAGAGTGGATCATAAGAGCCAGGTATGGAGCCGGGCATGGTAGCGCATGCCTTTAATCCCAGCACTCGGGAGGCTGAGGTAGGAGGAGCGTTGCGAGTTCGAGGCCTGCTTGGGCTACAATGTGAGCGCAAGGCCGGCCTGAGCTACACAGTGCGACCCTGCCTCAAAACACTAGGGCTGGAAGTTTGGCTCAGTGGCTTAAGCACCTGTCTGGCAGGCGTGAGGCTGTGAGTTCGATCCCCGGTGCCACAAAAAAAAAAAAAGAGCCAGGTGTGATAGTCCATGCCTGTCATCCCAGCAGTCAGGGAAGCAGAGGCAGAAGGATCAGAAATTTGAGCCCAGCTTGTGAAAATCAACTACTTAGTGAGACCTTGTCTCACTAAGTA
The DNA here is from genome assembly GCA_004363535.1 of Dasyprocta punctata. Classification (NCBI taxonomy): domain Eukaryota; kingdom Metazoa; phylum Chordata; class Mammalia; order Rodentia; family Dasyproctidae; genus Dasyprocta; species Dasyprocta punctata. Next base: position 47,964 of record RJWM01010236.1, read on the forward strand.
CTGGACATATAGTACAGTGTGAAGACTCTGGGTTTAATCCCCAGTACTGCAAATAAATTAAATAAATAAGTAAATAAATAAACCTGAAACATAAAACTATATAACAGTTTAGAAGAAACCATGGAGAAAAATGGTGGTCTTGAGTTAAGCAAAGATTTCCTAATTACAACACTAAAAGCGAAGAAGACAAAAATTGATAAATTGACTATCAAAATTTAAACTTCTCTTCAAAAGACACTGTTAAGAAATAAAAAGAGAAGGGACAGATTGGGACAATATCTTTGCCAAGCATATATTTGATAAAGGTTTTTTATTCATAATACATAAAGAACTTTTAAAAGTCAATAATAAGAAAACATATGAACCAATTTTTTTTGGACAAAAGATTTGAGCACACATTTGACCCAAAAAAAAAATACGTAGATAATAAATAAGCCCATGGAAAAATGCATCATTAGTCATTGGAGGAAATGCAAATTAAAATAGCAATAAGGTACTCCATACCTACTAGAATGGCTCAGATGTAAAAGGTTGAACACATCAAAGGTTGGCAAGAATGTCAAGGAACTGTGACTGACACACTATTTGTGGGAATGTAAAATACTACTACTGCTTTGGAAAATAGCTTGGCATTTTCTTAAAAAGTTAGACATATATCTACCATGGTTCAGTTATTTCATTGCTATGTATTTGGCCAAGAGAGAAGGAAATATATTTCCATATGAACACTCATACATTAATTATGACAGCCAAAACTAGAAACAATCCAAATGTCCAAAGCATATCAGTAAACAGTTGTATATCATCATCTAGATTATTTCTCTAGCTTTAAGCTCCTAGAAATCATTAATCTATTCTTTGTATTTCCTTCTTTCTTTCCTTCTTTCTTTCTCTCTTTCTTTCTTTTGAACCAGGAATCAAACTCAGGACCTTGCACTTGCCAGGCAAGTGCCATGCTGCTGAGCGATATCCCTGACCCCACTCTTTCTATCATGATATACAGACAGATAAACCTCAAAATGGTTATGCTAACTGCAAGCGACCAGACAATGTAGAGTATGTACTATATTATTCAATTTATACAAACCCTAGAAATACAAACTGTAGTAATAGAAAGTATATCAATGGTTGCTTGGGAGGTGAGGAAGTGGGTGAAAGTAGTGGCACAAGTAAAGTGGGTGGTGATGAGTGTTTATTTTAATTGTGGTGATTATTTCACAGATGTATGTCAAAGCTTAACAAATTGTTCCCTATTAATATTTAGAGATTAATATATGTCATTTTTACCTCAGTATGAATTTATTTTTTAAAAATTAACCTAAATACTTAAATGAAATTCGGAGTCCTGAGCTTTTAAAATGCAATTAGACTGGCGACTAAAAAAATGACCAATTAATCCTTTAGGTTCTGATAATCATATTAACTACTCTTCACTTAACCAAGAGCTGGAAGTGAATTGGAAAGACTAGAAGCAGCACAAGTGACAGTTCTCTGTGAGCAAAAACAGTGAAGAGACACAGAAGTATTCCTCCACATCACCAAATCTATGACCAGTTCCTAACCTCTGTAGAGAGTGGACCATCTTGCTTTTAGCAGTTTTCTCTAACAGCTTTTAATATTCTGTTTTTGTGTTGAATTTCTGGGATCTTGATTATTGTATGTCTGGGTGTAGATTTATTTTGGTTATGGCTTGCTGGAGTTCTATATGCCTTGCTTATCTAAATGTTACTTCCTTTTCCCATGCTCGGGATGTTTTCTGATATTATTTCTGTAAACAAACTTTTAATGTCATTTGTGTTGACCCCCTGCCTTTTCACTCACACCTATTGTTCTTAAGTTATTTTGATTTGGGTTGTCTTGCAGCCATTGAATTGTTACTTCCTGGTTCCTTGTTATTTTTAAGAGATCCTTCCTTTTGTGATCATAAGCTGCAAACCTGTCTTAAAGGTTTGGAAGTCTATCTTCTGTCTCTTTCAAATAGTTTTGTCAGCTTTCAATAGAGTTTTTAATTTCCTGACTGTGACTTTGAATTTGTTTCATGTATTCTAAATCTTTCTTACATTGTTCATTCAAGGGTTCCCTCATTTTCCTATACTCCATTTTTTAAAATCTATTTCTTCTTTAGAGGTGATTAGCAATTCTTTTATTATGTTTTTCATTTCTTCTTTTACCTGAGATAATATTTCTGTTCTAATTTCTTTTATAGCCTCATTAAGTTGTTTCTTTGCTTCAGATGCCATCACTTCAGGAATTTCAGGTGTGCGACTCCTGATCTCTTCTGTGTTTACATCACCTGGACTTGCTCTGCATTGGTTGGAGGCCAGATACTGCCTCTTGCTTCTTTGTCTTGACATATTCCTGGGTTCTTCTGGACAAGTGTGTAGTGGGGTTCCAGGTACTGCCTGCATTGGCTACAATTTCACTGAAGCGAGACTGTTCGGTTCTTCTAGCCAGTGCTGGCTATGGGTGCGCTGGTGTAAGGCTGTCTGCTGCTTTTCCCAGCTTGTGTTGGCTCCCCATGGCTGGTGGGGTGCGTGCAGGGCCAGAACTGGCCACTGCCTGTGGACCTGGGCTGGTCACCAGCAGGGATCCTCCACTACAGCCCCTGGAATATGCCCAGGGGCGGGGCTGGCCACAGCCTCTGAACCACAGTGGGTACCTGCGGGGAACCACTGTGACGGCCGCTGGAATGTGCGTGGGGTCGGGGCTCAGTCCACATAATTTCCACCAGTCTGCACCCAGCTAGGGGCTGCTGGAGGAAGCCAGCAGCAGTTTTGGTTCTGGGTTTATCCGCCAACTCCAAAATGGCTTCTGGCCAATCTCTCTCTCCCATGGGAGGACTGAGTCCTCTGCACTCACCGCCATCCAGTGCAGTTCTCTGCATCCGCTGCTCCCTTCCACCACTGTGTCTCTTTGCAGAGGCCTCTGGGGTTGTCAGCCACCACAGTCACTGTGACCAGGCATCACCAGGCTCCAACAGCTCCTCTCACACAGTGGGTCTGGCTCCAGGTGAAGGTGCCGCCAGCCACCGCCTTCTTCTTCATTGAAGTTTTTTTTACTCTCTCTGGGTTTCATTCTCACTTTAGATTCTTCCTGAGTCCAGGGGACCCACTTCCTTCCTTCTTGTCTTTCCCACAATGCTATAATTCGGGCGTCTGGACCGTATATCTCAGAGAGGCTGTTTACTCTGCTGCATACTGCTCCGCCATCTTCCTGGAAGCCTACTTTTAGCAGTTTTAATCATTTATAAGTTTAATCACCTTTATTAAAATTACATAACCAGGTAACATACACTCCAAGAAATTCTGATTCGGTAAGCTCAGTATAGCTTCTTGTATCAATATTTTAAATTTATGTTTAAATTTATTTTTATACATACTGAAAATATACAAAACGTAAATAGTTTCATTACAACAATGTTTAACCTCACCCCAATTCATCTTTAGAACTTTTTTCATCTTGAAAAACCGTAACTTGGTATTCATTAATCATTAAACTCTCCATTCTCCCTTTGCCTAGCTCCTGGAAACTACTATTCTGTATTCGTAGCTATGAATTTGACTGCTTTTAATACCTTGTGTGACTGGAATCGTGGTGTTTATTCTTTTGTATATGGCTTATTTCACTTAGAATAATGTCTACAAGATTTATTAAAATTAACTTATATCAAAATATCCTTTTTAAAGGTTGAATAATATTTCATTGTATATGTATACCACATTTTGTTCATCCATTCAGCAGCAGCATACAAAGGTTCTTCTTTCTTCACATTCTTGTTACTACTTCTTCCTGTCTGTTCTTATTTTTTAAATGGATAATAGGTGTGATGTGGTATCTAATTGTGGTTTAGATTTGAATTTCTGTAATAACTAGTGATTTTTTGATTATCTTTTTCATATGTCAGTTGATCATTTGTATGTCTCCTTCACAGAAATGTTTGCTCAAGTCTTTTGCCCATGTTTGAATTAGGTTATTTTTTGTTGTTATCACTGAGTTTTAAGAGTTCTTGGAATATATTATAGATACTAATCTCTTGGCATATGTATGATTTTGTACCTTTCTGTGAGCTGCCTTTTTATTTAGTAATGTCCTTTAATACACTAAAGTTATTTTGATGGTCAGTTTGTCTATTTTTTTCTCTTGTTGCCTGTGCCTGTGGTCCAAAAACACTACATTATCCACACCAGGGTTGTGAATCTATTCCTACATTTTCTTCCAAGAGTTTTATAAGTGTAGCTCTTCTGTTTAGTTCTCTCTCTCTCTCTCTCTCTCTCTCTCTTTCTCTATGTTTGCCTGTCTCTCTCAAATAACCTATATATGTAGTTGTCCCTCATTATCTTCAGGAGATTAGTTCTAGGACCTGCATGTTTACCAAAATTCACAGATGCTCATATCCATTATATAAAATAGCATAGTATTTAAAAGCTATATATTTTGTGTCCTTTGAATCATCTCTAGTTTATTTCTAACACCTAATACTGTATAAATGGTATATAAAATGTTGTCATGCTACATTGTTTAGGAAGCAATGCCAAAAAAAAAAATTTATCTGTATGTGTTCAGTTTTTCTAATATGTACTTTCAATTTGCAGTTAGTTAAATGCAGGGACACACACAGATAGGAAGAGACAACTGTGATTCTGATGCATACTGTAGTTTTTTGTTTTTGCTTTTAAGTGCTGCTTTAGCCATACTTTAGAGCACTTGCTTAAGCACTTATGGCTGAAAAGGAAGGTATTAGCAGAAACAGTTACAGCAAAGATGCAGGAACTATAGTCCTTGAGAATGCTGTGATATCAGAACTATCAGCTCCCAAGCTAAGAATATTTCATTCTTAGTATCTAAACGAATCAGTTAACTTTCCTTTAAATTAGCTGACTAACAAAGGAATATAGTTGGTTAGTTAGTTAGTTAGTTAGCTAGTTAGTTGTAGTACAGGGGATTTAACTCAGAGCCTTCACACTGAGCAATATCCCCAGCCCTTTTCATTATTACTATTATTATTTTTATTTTGAGGAAGGGCCTTGCTAAGTCATTAAGTTTCCCAAGCTAAGCTTTAACTTGTGATCTTCTTTCTTCATCCTCCCAGAGTCCTGAGAGTACAGGTATGTCCCACTGCTCCCAAGCAAAATATGATCCTTTAGCTGATTTTCTCCCATGTTCTGTGAAACCCTTAGATAAGTTTAGAAGTGGGGATGGGTTAAGAAGTAAGACAGTCTTTCAAATGGGGTCCAGGAAAAGAAGGTAGGCCTTATTACTCCTCTTCCAGGGCACTGTCTTTATCAAATAATTTATAATTTTCAGTATAATCTTTCAATTTTACCCCTTCTCCCATAATGCCATGCTATCTAAAGAAGCTATGGGAACATACCAAAATAAACTTCCCTTTCTGTGTTTTTATCTAAGGCTGTTTTTAAGAGACTATTCAGTACATTCTCAAGAGTATCAGTATCTATCAAAAGAATCACAAGATTCTGAGCTGGGCATGGTGGCGCACACCTTTAATCCCAGCACTGGGGAGGCTGAGGCAGAAGGATACTTGGGAGTTCAACACCATCCTGGGCTACAAAGTGAGTTCAAGGCCAGCCTGAACTGCATAGGGAGATCCTGTCTCAAAAAATAAGGCCGGGGATTTAACTCTGTGACCTAAGCACCTGCATGGCAGGCATGAGGTTGTGAGTTCAATCCCCAGTACCCAAAAAAAAGAAAAAGAAGAATCACAAGATTCTATTGATAGAATGACACTAAGTACCCTTAAATTTCTGTTAAATGGTAAGTAAAATATACTTGTTATATACGTCCTTCTTATGATGAGCTGTTCTGTCCTTTGTTCCCAGGGCTCTCACATGTCAGATGTGACCAGCAGGGAGCTCCATGCCCAAGCTCAAGAACAGCTCCGACACTACTTTATGAGCAGAGCCCTAGAAGAGAGAGCCCAGCAGCACAGAGAGGCTCTGATGGCTCAAATCAGCACAAATATTGAGCAGCTAATGAGTATGTACTCCTTCCGTTTTTGTGTCCTAAAAGGAATAACCTTTGCAAGATATGTGACATCTAAAAATCTTCAAAAGGAAGATACTACTAGTAATCTTCTTGTCCAACTTCTGTCTTCAAGGATTTTCTGCATTTAATTCTTATAGCATAATGTTTTCAAATGATACAGATTCCATAACCTCCTTGTGTGCTTCCTGTAGCCTTGCTATCATTCATATGTGTTAGGTTAAAGTTACAAATTTCAAAGACGATGATCCCTATTAACTAGTTTCTACTATATACTCCCAAAAGCATTTAGTCATATTTTAGAAGTACATGATAACCATAGTTACAGTGCCTTTCACTTGTAGAGCATCTTATAATTTTTAATGAAGTGCTTCACAAAATTCTTTAAGCCATTTAACAAAAATTGTATCTTTTAAACACATAAATGGCCAGGCAGTTGGGAGTCTTCCTACCCGGGAGTTAGAATCATCTCTCTTCCTGCTATAGTGGAGTTTATAGTTTCTAAGTTCCTACGTGTTATGGGATTCTTCCAGCTACCTGTTTATCATCTGTTTACTGCAGAGGCACCAAGTCTGAAGGAAGCAGAAGGGAAAGAACCTGAGCTCTTCCTAAGCAGATCCAGGCCTGTGGCAGCCAAGGCCAAACAGGCCCATCTCATCACCCTGAAGCAAACACAAGCTCCTTGGTGGAAGAAGCTTGGGGAAGAACCAGGCAGTGAGACTGATGTTCCAAAGGATGAGCTTACTATAGACTTAGAAACCTTATTCGTTGGTGGAACCAAATCCCCTTAGGGAGTTACCCTGAAAACTGACACTAATCTTATATTTCAGGAAACTATATTGGTTCTGCTCTGGTATACTGGTAACCTAAGACTTTCTAACGTGTGATTTTCCAAAGATTTCTCTCCAAAAAACAAGACTTATAAGAAGTAAGCAAAAAGTTATCATCTACCTCTCAATTCTCTTTTTCTTTTCTCCATATCCCTGTCTCTGGCCATACACACAGATTTATGTTGCTTTTGGTGTGGAACTAAACTGATCATGGCATTGTGTTGTTAATAAATATTAAATTTATTTCATTTCTGCTATGTTCCTATGAAAGAATTGTTTTTTCTTTTTTTCTTTTTTTTTTTTTTTTTTGGTATTGGGGATTGAACTCACAGCCTCACACTTGCCAGGCAGGTGCTTAAGCCACTGAGCATGAAAGGATTTTTTAAAAAAATATTTTTAACAATTATTCTTTTTTTAAAAAATTTTATTTTAAAGATAGTAAAATCCAACAAAACATAACAGAACAAAGTCACTCAAAGCAAAGCAGTAGAACTGGTACAGAACTTCAAAGCAAGATACTAGGAAAACAACAGCTACTATAGTATATCTTGTTATCTTCACAATAGTTGACCATTCCACCAGGTATAGTAAAATCAAACCAAAAACAAAAGAGAATAAAACCAATAAAAACAGAATATGAAATAAAGCAAAAGAAAAAAAAATTTAATCAGAATAAAGCAAAACAATGAGAACAATATTGGACCTCAAAGACAAGACAGAAGGGAATCCCCCATATTTGCTACATTGCATGCTGTCATCCTTCCAAGAGATGCTCAGACTACTGGCCCCAGGCCTGCAAAATCAACCAAACAATACAAGCATTTAGTTACTTTATGTACCTTAGTTGCTATTAACTTAGCTGATCCTCTGAACCATCAGGTTGCTGTGGGGTAGGGGTGGGGTTTTGTTTCTCAGCCCGCGCTGGTAGGCTCACAGGAGGTGCAGATCTTTCTGTTTCTCTTCCTGAAGTTTGTGCTGGTTGCACTGCTCATCAGGAAGGCAGGCTAGTTGTCTTCTAGTTGGAATCTACCTGACCCAACATGGCAGGTTCTCGGGAAGCATGGATCATTCTCTTGCTGGAGTCCACGCTTGCTCACGTCACTCACCAGGAAGGTAGGCTGGTTGTCTTCTGTTTGGATCCTCCCTGACCCAACATGGCAGGTTCTCGGAAGACACGGATCATTCTCTTTATTTAACAATTGTTCGGAGGGCCGGGAGTTTGGCTCAGTGCCTTAAGCGCCTGCCCTGGCAGGAGCGAGGTTGTGAGTTCAATCCCTGGTGCCGCAAAAAAAAAAAAAAAAAAAAAAAAAAACAATTGTTCGGAAAAACTAGAGGTTATTTTAATTTTTCACATTTGTTATTTAAAATTCCTGTATTATCATTATCATTATTATTACCATTGTAGATGTGTTTTAGTCATTATTAAGGTGAGGAAAAGAAAAAGTCAGTTGAAGGACTTACTGTTTTGTATAAAAATAACAACTTAATTTCTATTGTTATTTCTAAAAGGAACTATACACACAAATCTAACTAGGACTCAGTGTAAGAAAAATTTCTCTAGCTAAAATTCTATTTTTTTATTAAGCTATGAAAACTACATAACTTACTGCTTCTGTTTTTATCTAAAACAGTCTGAGTATATTGCCATTATGTTATTTTAGTGTACTTTAAAGTATCCTTCAGGTGAAGATTTGGTTTCTTGTATAGGTCTGCCTGTATGATAAAAAATGCCAATATAAATATTCTAGCAACTGAACTTTGCTGTGCTTATGGTAAAAATTAACTTTCTGATATCTATTCCAGGCTTTATATGTTTATATTATCTGAAATCAGTCATTGCAAAAGGTTTTTCAGGTCTACAAAATAGAGGGCAGATCCTAGGTTCTGAGCTCTGAAGTAAGAATTTTTTTTTAATGTTTATTTTTATTAGAATATGTTTGCAGTACAAAATGACATTTCTTGTGGTGAGTTAGTGCATGTTCATAACACATCTCCTTTTCATTCTCTTTATCCTTCCCTCCCTCCCCTTCTTTCCATCTCTTGGTTTTCTTCTACTTGAGTAAGAATTTTAATGGCCAAATGATCACATGTGTATCTTTATTTAGTGTATTATTTGGCCATTGTTAAAATAGGAAGAAATTAGATTTCTCACTGAAAAAATTGAGAAGTCTGTATGTTTTTAAATTCCAGTTGTTGTACTAGGGTGAACACTTAAAAAGAAATAGAGATTAATATTAAAGACAAAAGGCTTATGACAAGTGCTGTCTCATTTCTTGTGAATTGTACCACTTCTTGGAGCAATAATTCACCAATATTCTTTTAATTTTTGGCCCTTGCTTGTTTAATTTGGTTATAAGATGAAGTTTAAAAGCCAATGACTTGCTAATGTTGTCCTCTTTTATCTTCTTGAGACCAAAGAGAAACTTTTGGTTCCTGGTGACTAGGTAGGGTAAGTGACACAACCAACCCAGCCTAAAGCAGACATAAGATAGGCTTTTGGCCCCTCTGCAACTGTTAAAAATAAAGAATCAAAGCTACGGGAGAGAAAAAAAATTAAAATAGAAAGGAGACAAGGAAAAATAATAATTTAAAAATCGTACCTTTTTTTTTTTCTTTTTTTTCTTTTTTTTTTTTTTTTTTTTTTTTTTTTTTTTTTTTTTTTTTTTTTTTTTTTTTTGGTCTTTTTTGAGGCAGGATTTCACTATATGGTTCAGGGCGGCCTTGAGCTCACTTTGTAGCCCAAGCTGGCTTTGAACTCTTGGTGATCCTCCTACCTCAGCCTCCCAAGTGCTGGGATTACAGGCATGTGCCACCACACCCAGTTTAAAAATTGTACTTTTAAGAAGACATCAGGGCTGGGGATTTAGCTCAGTGGCATAAGCACCTGCCTGGCAGGCATGAGGTTGTGAGTTCGATCCCAGGTACCCCCCCAAAAAAAAAAAGACATCAACATCAGAACACAATCAAGTTTATCCAGGGTCACACATATCTGCCCACTAGGCTTGTTTATTCTTCTTTTTCACCAGGACCATCCTTTTCAAATTCTTTTAATGATACTTTTTTTTTAGTACCAGGGAATCAAATTCAGGACCTTGCTTTTGCCTAGCAGGAGCTGTGCCGCTGAGCTGTATCCCCAGCATCATCCTTAAAGATACTTTAAGTCCATCAGTTAGCTTAGTTGATGATGTAAAGGCAGGAATCTGATGTTAAGTTAAAAGAATAAACTGAAACATAAAAAGCAGAGAGCAATCACAGCAAGGCCCCCACAGCACTGTTGGAATAGTGGGGACCGGCAAATACAATCTGGGCCAAGTTGCGCAGCAGTAAACAACAATTCATCCTTTTGAGATTTGGAATCCAGACATTGGAAAATAACAATTTGGAGAAGTAAAAAAAGAGGAGAATATCCTTAGGAACTAGGAAAATACCAGCAGGAATGTAAAAACATACAAAGTGAAGAGACAGGACACAACGCTTCTGGGGAATGGACAGTCTGCTGTCTCTCCATGGCTCCTGGCTTGTGGCTTACAGGAAAAGGAGACCAAAGGTATACAAAGTGAAAACTGGGGGCTCCAGAGAAGTTCATGGAACAAACTAGTGGGTACTGTGCACTGCAGAGAGCACAGGGTTCTGCTCCCATGTGAGTCCTTTGACAGGCAACAGCCAGTGAGTGACTCCAGTTCTAGCACCCACCATTATCTCCTGGAGAGTGCTTGACTGACTACCATTCCAGGAAAGATGGACTGTTTGAAACTGGCACTCTGCCATCAGACAACTCCAATTCAGGGTTCCCACTATTACAGTCCCACAGTGACTGAATGAGAGACAGTTGTGGTCAGGGAGCTACTGTCTGGAAAGAGACCCCCTGAGGGGTTTGAGCTGGAGGTCACAGGCCTGACTCCATAGCCAGAAGCTACGCTCAGCCTGAATGGCTCTGGATTTGAAAGCCACAAAATTGGCACCATTGGTTAATCTTACTGCCTGCTGACCACGTTCAGCACGGGTCTGACTGCCTTAGCTACCAGCATGAGCAGGGATATGTCTTGATTTGGACACTGCTCCAAAACTATAGATCCAGGAAGAAAACCACACATATAAAAATCATAGAGAAATGTCTTTTTAGTTTTTTTTTTTTTTTTTTTTTTTTTTTTTTTTGTGTGTGTGTGTGCATTGTTTTTAGTTTGGCTTTGTTTCTTTTTTTCCTTTTTTTCTTTCCTTCCTTTATTTCTTCTTCAGCAGTTTATTGGGTCTTGGGGAACTTTTCCTTTGTCTTTCTTTCTTACTTATCTCTTTTTCTTCTTAATTTTTTTCCTCTATGCACTTTTAATTTTTCTCCTTTTAATTTTCTCTTATTTTGATTCCCTATTAGTTTCTTTTTCCCTCGTTTTCTTTTATCTTCTATTTCTCATCAGTTTTTTCTCTTACTTTTGCCCAATTCTATAAACATACTTCTCCTCCCCAATGGGATCCATTGTACCATTTTTTCTCCCCTGATTCTTCTATCATATAGTTTAAAGTTTCAAATTCATCCCATTACAAACCCTGTATCTTTAATAGTATAGCCATAAAGCATTGTTGCTTAATCTTTTGATAGTTTACTGTGTAAAAGTGCAGTTGAATTCTTTTCTACCACTAACAGATATAGCTGTCACATTTAGTACATACTAGCTGTAAGTGAATATCTGGATTATCTTAATGTTTACACCATAATTATAGGTTTCTTCTCTAGAATTAAGGGTAGTACATAATTGTGTTTTATGGTGTGTTCCTATTCAATATGTCTTGGACAATACTATAGCCTATTTGCTTGATATTACCAGCGTCAAATAATTGTCACTATTTCTCTGTAAGCCAACATTTGGATTACCTTTGTGACATTAGCAACACTCGAGTACATTGCCAGAGAACTTGGTTGTTGGACTAACTACACTACATCCTCCTCTCCCAAATTAACCAAGGTGATCAGACCTTGGGGCTCAGGCAAAGGACTATAGGCAAGCCTAAAGGACACACTGAAAAGCAGCTAAAGAGATCTCTATACTAGTAACAAAATCTTTACACTATAAGCCTCCACAAGTTTAAACAGAAAATAAAACTAGCAAGTAAAAGAAAAACAATAGAAAGGAGAAGACAAGGCAACAAAATGCCTCCCAAAACTCCCAACTCACTTAAAGCCAATCCAGGGGACAATGCTGGGCAAAATAGCATAAGCCATGCACCCAAGACACTTGAAAAGATAACAGAAGAGATTAAAAAGGAATAATTTTGAGAAAGCTCAAAGAATTTTTTTAGGCAAGGTATCTTAGATCACCAATTTTAGAAACATAGACTGGGCTCATGCCTTTCAACTGTAAAATGGGCTATTATCTTTCTGTGGGTGGTCCATCTTTTTCTTCTATAAACCAAGATATTACTTCTTATGGATTTACTAATTCTGTAATTCTAAACCTTCAAGAAAAACAAAAATATTCCCAGCTCCAGAAGATAATGCATCTCATTCTTTGACCTCTGGAAAGTTCTCTTCTGAGCATGTACATTTTTCTTCTAAATAAATATTTTTCATGCCTCTTAAAAAATAAATAAATGAGCTATCTCAATTTTGAATCTTTCTCAAGAGGTGGGGTTGTGTCAGACAGTTCAGTAAATCTCTGAGATCTTAGCCAACTTAAAATAATAAGTTAGAAGCTGAGTTATCCCTGACCAACTTCAATTACAAGTAGATGAGGAAGCATCTAACCTGGAAGTACGTGACCTGAACAGAGGGCTGAATAATCAAAGTGGACCTCAAAATTATAAAAAAGGCAAACAGCTGAATTCCTTTGTGTAAGTTATTCCGCAATATTTAGTGCCCTTTCCACCTCATCTTTCCCACCCATATGTTTCTTTATGAAAATCTCCTTCTAAAGTAATTCTTAGAAGGCATTACATTTAAGCACATAGATTCACTATTAAGTCTATGATACTTTGAGCATGTATACATTTCTGTAAACTTACATATATGCTGCTTAGAAATTATTTTAAGGTATTTTGTTTATACCAATAACATATCTGTAACTGAGTTGCAAACGACTTGAGGGCCAAGACAAATTTTCGTATTTTGTTATGTCCAACACATTGTTAGTTATGTTCCTAGTATTCCAGCAATGTCTGACTAATGAACTCCTTTCACCTGGTTTTCGGAGACAATTCACTTGGTGTGAGTTGAATGATCTCTTCCTATGCTGTCCTAAGGTTCCTATCAGTTGTCAGCCAGTATCATTCAATTTTGAGAATGCTGAGCTTGCTGTTCTGTACCATAGTAACCCTTCTCTGGAAAGTTCTGTTGCAAATTAAAAATAGAAAAAAAAGATCAGAGAGGACACTCAAATGGCTACAGTAGTCAGGTCTGCTAGATGAACAATGAGCAGAACATGGGGCAATAACACTTGATGTAGGAGATTACGGCATGGCTAGTGGGTATGGCCTGTCATTCATGAAGATCCAGGACACACGCAGAAAAATAGTTTCCAAGCCCTAAACCTGGATCCAATCAGAAAGCGCTATCTTAAATTCTTCTGGGATGAGATCAAGCAAATTTTTGATAGGACAACCTAAATTTCATGTCAGCTTTAGGAGTGGGGGATACAAAAGACCTCCACCATTAACTTCATTTCCCCTATGTTGTCTCTTCAATAGTGGTTTGATATCACCCTCAGAGCGTACTTCTTTTCCTACTTTAATTGGTCCACACTCACTCTCCCCAGCATAATAATTCTACCTTTAATAAATATAAAACTTCACTACCTTTTTGCATTTCCTACCAATTAGTTTAGAACAAAAATGTGGAAAGAATCTTTAGAAGTCCATAGCATCTCAAGAACCCTGGTAACCATTTTGGCAAACCTTTTTGGTCTTGTTGCTTTTGCTGTTTTTTGCTGCCATGAACCGTTGCCCTTTGCCATGAGCCACCCTGCCTTGGAGTCAGCTGATTATGGACTGACACCTCCACAAACTGAGCTACATAAACCTTTCTTTCCTTCATTTGGGTGTCAGGTATTTTGTCACAGCAATGAGAGAAAAGTAACCAACACACCTAGGAAAGCCCAAATCCCCTTCTTGTCCCTTCTCTCCCACTCTGGCTTTTTGTGTTGGAAGATTCAAATTCTTTGACTTTTTTTTTTTTTTTTTTTTTTTCTGATGTTCGTTTCTAGGCAGAGGGAGGGAGCTAGAGGGTGGTAAAGATGGAACCTGGGGAATTTAGGAAGTTTTCTCACGGCTCTAAGAGCAGTTCCCTAGTGTGTCCCATCATGTGGGAGGGTGAAGGGCTGACGCATGGCCTCTGTGTTTTTCCAAGCTGGAGAGAGAAGCCCACAGGTCTCCTTCAGGTTTATTTTCCCATTTCTTATTTCTCTTTCCTTTTTCAGTCACTCATTGTGGGTACAACTCAGTTAAGTGCTGACAGCACCTGTTATCAACCAAGTCATGGGATGGGTCATTCAAGTTCCATGTGTATGATGCCTTTCTGTTTTCATGTCTTCATTTTCTGTAATACTTTGTTCAACTTCCTTACTTTTTAAAAAAGTAGCTATTGGTAACTTGATTTGCTCCTTGAGGTTCTGCCTACCCTGGCACACCCTTTTTTGTGCCCAAAGTCTCATCTGCACTTTTCACCTACATGGCTGTTTATCTCTGCATATCTTTGGTGAATTGCTTTCTCAGGGCATTGTTTCCTAAGCCCTCAGGGATCCATCCTAGTCCACCTTTCTGCCATGTTTGCCAGCCCTTTTGGTTCATCCTGTGGGTCAGCCCCATGGCTCTGCCATGTTTCTTGGCCACAATGGTTCCATCATGTTTGATTACTGTCTTCGTTGACTGACCTCATGGATATCAGGAAATTTCACCCGCATAGATAAGGCCTAAGTTTGCTTTTAGGGAACACATGGGCCTCTTCCCTGTTTCTGTTCTGAACTGGGTTACATACCCTCCCTGTTTCTTCCAGTAGAAATTCAGGTCATTTAGAAACATGTGTCTGAGGGTCTGAGTGGAACAAAGAGAACAGCTAGTAAAGGTCAACTCAAACAGCTGTGAGCATGTGAAAGCAGAGCTGGAGTCAATTGATAGCAGATAACTTTCTATGGCTTTTTTTCTCTTTTTTTCCCCCTCTCCTAAATGCTTAAATAGAAGTTTCCATCTCTACTACTTTAAACAAAGTAATTACCAAAGTTTTAGTAATCAAGATAAATGGAGGGATGCTATTTCTCAAGTGGCTCCTGGAGCCCCGGGGGCTTCACAATGGTACAATAATGGGTTGTTAACTATGGAGAGGTCTTAAGGAAAGGCGGATGCCACTTTGCCAGGAACATTTGGTAGTGCAGTTGTTTCTTACAGAGGATGCTCTGGGGTCTTAGTGGGTCTGCGTCCACCTGTGGGAGAAGCCCTCCGGAAGACCCCAGACTTAGTCGTCCGTCCCCCATAGGCCACTCGCAGGTAGCTAGTTGGAGACCTGACGCTCCATGCTTGTCTTTTTTTTTTTTTTTTGTATCAGGAATCAAACTCAGGACCTTGCACTTGCCAGGCAGGGACTGTGCCACTGAGCTATATCCCCAGCCATGTTTATCTTTAACAACTTACCTTATTGCAATATTTTTTTAATGAACACAATAGTCCTGCCATTTTTTATTTTCCATAATAATGCAGTTTTCAGAAGAAAAGGAATTGTACATTTTAAACTCTGTTTCTACATATTTTTTTTTACCATTGAATAATAAAAGAATCAATCTCTTACTGCTTTTTAAATGCCTTCAATGTCTGAGGATACAAATTACAGTATGCTAACATTCAAACAGTGGAGAACACTCACTTTGAAATGAAAGACACTGACATTCAGTAACAGCAGTGAAGCAACATCATTGGAGATGGGCTCACTTAGGAGATTTGATGTGAAAAACTATTTTTGCCATAGATTCACCTTGTTGCAATATTGTAATGTACTAGGTTTGTGTCTAGTTTGTCCTAGGAAATGGTGAGAGGTGAATGCAGAAGGGCAATCTAAATTTAACACTTTTTTAATTAGTTTTTTTTTTTTTTTTTGGTTTTTTGTTTTTTGGTTTTTTTTTGCAAAAGGCAAGGAAAACGGTGTGAAATATCTTATGTTCAGGCTTTTTATGGCTCTTTAAGTCTTGAAGGCCCAAGAATTATGGTACTTAAGAGGCATCTAAGGAAGAGGAATTCGGTATCTCTGATGATCCTGTCCTCAGATGCCCACCCATCTCTCAGGAATATATGGCTCTTTCCTGCCTGTTTAATGAAAACCGCCACACTGAAAGATCTCCTCAAAGCCCTCCTTAGAGTCCTCAGGTCAGTAAGTCAGTCCCCTCATTGTACTGCTCAGACAGCTTTTAGCTCTGTAGGACATCTCAACCTGCCCCTAAGAGGGTTCCCAGGAGTAAAAGGGACTATCTGAGTTCTTTTTTCAGAGGCAGATACCCAACAATGGAGAGAATGGTTAGGCCAATTTTCAGAAGATCTTTGTAGGTTTGTAGACAGGTTTCAAACCTGGACAACACTTGGTGAGATATCCAATTTGCATTAGCCACTGTCTGTATCCCAGACCCCTATGACCCAATTTCTAGACACAACTTTTTCCGTGTTCAACAATGAGGATCTGAATGAGGATGAAAGGAGAAAGAATGGCAAAGACAGCCAAAATTATGACTATCACAATTGGCAATGCTTTAAGCACACCCAGCTTATCCAAGGGAAAACCCAAGGCGAGAAGACTGG
>RJWM01010237.1:0-64331 GCA_004363535.1 Dasyprocta punctata
TTGACATGGTGTTTTATGTTTATTGATTTGCTTATGTTGAACCATCCTTGCATTGCTGTGAAGAATCCCACTTGGTTGTAGTGTAAAATCTTCTTGATGATTTGCTGCATTCTGTTTGCTAGTATCTTACTGATATTTTTGCATTTATGTTCATTGGGGAGATTGACCTTCACTTCCCTCTTTTGGTTGAGTCTTTTTCTGGTTTGGGCATGAGGATAATACTTGCCTCTAGGAATGGCTTAGGGAGAATTGCTTCCTTTTCACTTTCATTAATGAGTTTGAGAAATATTGGCATTGAATCTTCTCTAAATTTCTTGTAGAATTCATCTATGAATCAATCAGGACCTGGGCTTTTCTTTATTTTTTTAATTTCAATAACTAATATTGGGTTATTCATAATTGTACATCTTCTTGATTCAGTTTTGCTAATTCATATATTTCTAGGAATCTATCCATTTCCTCTATGTTCTCCATTTTATGCAAGCAAAGATTCTTGAAGTAGGTATTGATGAGTGATTTTCCACAGGATCTGTAGTGATTTCATCTGCTTCATTCCTCAATGCATGAATTTGAGTTTTATCTTTGCTTTTCTTGATAAGGTTGTCTAGGGGATTATCAATTTGTGTGTGTTTTCAAGGAAACGACTCTTTGATTCATTAATTCTTTGTATTGGTCTCTTTGCCTCAATTGTGCTAATTTCCGCTCTGATGTTTACAATTTCCTCCCTTCTATGAACTTTGGGTTTGACTTGTTCTTCTTTTTCTAGAAACTTAGGGTGCAGCATTAGATTGTTTATTTGTGCTCATTCTGTTTTCCTGATGTGAGAATTCACCACTATAAATTTTCCACTTAGGACTACTTTCATTGTGTGCCACAGGTTCTGATATGTTGTATTTGCATTTTCATTTGATTGTAGATATTGTTTAATTTCTTCTGTAATTTCATCAGTGACCCATTGGTTTTTCAGGATGGTGTTACTTAATTTCTATGTGTTTATGGAGTTTTTGAGGTTTCTTTTGCATTATTTTCCAACTCCATCACACTATGGTCAGATAACATGCATGGAATAATTTTAACCCCTTTACATTTACTTAAGGATATTCTATGGAATAGTGTATGGCCTATTTTAGACTACTTCCAGTGTGCAGCTGAAAATATGGATTCTGATGCTATTGGGTGGAACACTCTGTAAATGTCTACTAAGTCCATTTGTTCACAGGTTTGATTTAGTTCTGTCAATTTTTTGCTGATTTTTTGTCCACTTGATCTATCCCTTTGTAACAATGGGGTATTAAGTTACCCCATTACAATTATGCTATTTTTTATTTGATTTTTCATATCTATTGATATTTGTCTTGTATAGTTGTGTACTCCCATATTTGGTGCATATATATTTATGATTGTTATCTCTTCCTCTTGATTTTTTTTCCTAACAAGTATGTAGTGACCTTCTTTGTCTCTTTTGATCATTTTTGGTTTGAAGTTCACATTGTCTGTGAAGAGGATAGCTACCCCTACTTTTTTTCTGTGTTCTTGTTGCATGGAGTATTGTTTTCCATCCTTTGACTGTCAGTCCATCAGTTTCTTTTGAGTTAAATGTGTTTCTTGTACACAGCATGTTGTTGGTTCTTGCTTCTTGATCCATTCCACTAATCTGTTTTTTTCAATTGGTGAATTGAGGTCATTTACTTTGATGGTTATAAATGATAAGTATTGGCTTATCTTTGTCATGCTGGTTTCCTGTTGTTGGTTCCCTGTTTTTTCTCCCTGTTTAACTGCTTGCCCTACATGGTGATTTCTTTCCAATGTCGTTCTTGGAATTGTGGGCATTTTTATCTTTATCTAGAACATATTTCAGTACTTTTTGTAGTGCTGGTTTTGTCGTCATGAATTTCTTCAGTTATTCTTTGTCATGGGACTATCTTATTTCTCCATTAATTTTGAAAGATACTTTTGCAGTATATCAGTTTGGGTTGGAAATTGTTTTCTTTCAGGGTTTGAATACTTCATTCCAGGCTCTTCTTGATTTGAGGGTTTGTGTTGAGAAGTCAATCATGATTCTAATGGCCTTTCCTTTGAGGTAATCTCGCTAGTCTTACCCAGGCAGTGTGTGCACCTAAGTCAGGATCCTACTGTGTGTCTGTTCCCTCAGTCACTTGAATTCCTTCTGCAGGGCTAGTTGGTGAGTCCTGTATTTTTCCTGGACTGACTACCCTAGGGGTACTGATGTGAAACAACCTGTTGGCTAACATTTTTACTTTTGTTTCAAGCTTTTTTTCAGGCCACAAGTCCTACCTGTCTATCATGTATGCTTTACCTGGGGCCCTACTGTGTTGATGGGGGTCTAGTAGACCTGGTGCAGCCCTCTGGATTGAGAGCAGGCTCGCCTGCATGGTTGTAGGCCCAGTGCAGTCCCTAGGATCTCATTTTATTTTAGAATCAATTCTCTCACTAATTTTCAAATTTATGATTGAGATTTTGTCTCACAATCTGACTACATTACGAACAACTTCATTTGGAAGATGATCAATCTGGTGTTTTTTAATTACTTTTACATTGAGTTTGGATAGGTGCATTATCAGGCCAAAAAATCTGTATCTAAATTTTGAATTAATTCAAAAGGAAAAAAGATAAGCAATTTTTTGAAGTTTTCAGTGGGTCAAATTCTCAAGAGGTCACACATGTTTTTAGTTCTGGGAGAAAAATTACCTAAACTGGAAGGAAAATTGGAGAAGGGGATAGCATGATTTGTGTCCACATTATACAGCATCTCATTTAATCGTTGTGTGTGTTCTCTGTAGAAGGTACTGCTAATTATGTTTTATGAGGAACTGAGGAAATCCAGGCACAGAGCCTGCCTGGGGTACACACATACCTGGACAGGTTCATGTTCTCTCTCTCTCTCAACTCTCCTTTTGCCATTTTTTCCACTCACAGACTCATTTTAGAGGTTTTAATGGACATCCCAAACACCCTCTCACTTAGAAACTTCTCACTTGGTTCTTTTCTCCTTGTCAGTCTTTTCCTGGGTTTTTCTCTTTCCTATTCACTTCTCTGAACTTAGAAGTCTTTATCTTTTCACTCCCAGAAAGCTGTTTGCTTCACAGAAGTTGATTTTACAAAGCATGCATTTATTTACTTGGCCCAGCCGTCCCCTTTAACCAACTGACCAGAATGAAGACTTCAAGTTGTTTTTGAGAAATCCCATTGTACACACAGCATCTGGCATGACACCTCATATATTAAAGGCCCCTGGCAAGTACTCAATAAAGTGATTTCTAACTTTGAGTCCTGTCTATGAAGCTCTTCACGAATCTTCTCAAGGAAGATCGAAGAAGTGAGACAACCACACAATGCAGCTCATCCCCAAGTCCGGGGTGATCACAAATTCCAGAAACACAACCACTGCCCTAGTAAGAATAAAATTATTAATCCAATGTGTTTTCCATGACTTCATCTCCCTCACCAAGAGCTAGCTTGCTTTCATAAAATTCTTAGTTTGACAAGACTTGGCTTAATACTCTACATTTGTCATCTCATTGCAATGGCTGAGAGACCAAGTACAATACTTTTAAAACTCATTAATCCCTTGGTGATGGTTAATTTTGTGTGTCAATTTGACTGGAGCAAAGGTTCCCTGATATTTGTTTAAATATTACTCCATTTGCCTGTGAGAATGTTTCCAGTTGAGATTAATATTTGACTCAGTTGAAATGTTAATTGAGTAAAGTATGTTATTCTCTCTAATGTGAGTTGGCCTCATCAAACTTGTTAGATGCATAGGTTAGAATTTATTCTCACAGCCTGTGTTTTGAACTAACACAACCATCTTCTCTAATAGACAGTTGGTTCTCCTGGTTCTCACGCTTTTGATCTCAGATGAGAAATGTACCACCACCAGTTCTCCACCAGTTTGCAGATGGCAGACTGGAACATCCTAAGCTTCATCATCACACATAAGCCTTTTCCTATGCATTTGTGTGTATGGGTGTGTATCTGTGTATTGGTTGTCTGTCTCTGGAAGACTCTATACTACAACAGACCCTAGCATATTAGTTAACACACCCTACTTGTCTTATCTGAGAAATAAGAGTTATAATAGTACTTAACTTACTGGGTTGTTGAAAAAATTAAATGGGAAGCTAAATCAAAAGAGGGTATTTGTATTATCAATGTTGAAGGCACAATAACTTTCATAGTTTAATAGCTGTAGAAACTTATCTGAAAATCTTCTTAGCAAACTCAGTCTATTTACAGTGCACATGTTATCAATCAACTTGAGCCCTCCTTTCAGGATGTTTGTTTCTTACACTCTTCTGCTAACTCTCAGGGTATTAATTTACAGGTACTTTAAGGAAAGCACATCCCAATGACATCATCATACCAGGTTAGGAAATACTCCGTTCTGTGTATAGCATGATGCGTTGTCTACTTCAAGAATCACAGAAGGTTCAGGGAAGAAATCAGGTCAAAAGTGTAGGCTCTGAGAGTTTATCTCTTTGATTCCCCGGGACATCTGGATAAAGGTTCAAGCTGCTGTAATCTGAATTTTATACCAAAATTTCCCAGCATTCCCATGGTACCCAAAGAATGCTTGCCACCTTGGGTCTTTGGCCAAAGAAAAACAGGGTGAAGGCAGAAGGCAGAAGAATGTACTAGAGGTAAGTGTGTGTTTTCTTAGTCTGCACACAAGGAGGAACAAAGCCAGCAGACTCCATGAAGCAAAGGGAAATGCTGTATGAGTTCTAAAAACACCTCATATAAAATTTCCAGCTGCCATATTTTTAAACACCCTTTACAAACATGCTTCAAGAAAATCTCCAGGTATATGACTGAATATTTTTTTCATGGCTCAGATATATTTCTTGTAAAATTTAGAAAAATAGGTAAAATTGTTTGTCTTTATTTTTATGTTAACACAAAAGTATAAATCACTCAAGGACCTCCCTCTCCTTCCATCGCCTTCCCCTAGGAGTTGCACTGTTGTTTTTCATCAACCAATAGTTGGTTTTATGAGCTTATTATCAGAAGGGGGCTTGGTCAACTTTTCGAAAGCCTTTCAGGTATTTGAAGATCAGAATACACACACATAAAATGGGAAAACCATTTCTTTGATGCCTTTCCAGGTCATTCTGCATGGTCACCACTATGTTTGAATAATGAAAGTGTGAGAAAAAAGGGAAAATAACTAAGCTAGATAAATACTCAAGCCCTCCCAATGGTACTTTGCCATGAAAATATTTCAAAAACCTTTAGGCATTCCATGCTTGAAAAAAGCAGCAATTGTACTCTATCCACAGCATCCCTCTACAGATTTTAATGCAAGCCAAGTAACACATCAGACAATCAAAACTCCCTGAATTCTCATATGGAGCAAGTTTTTTTTTTTCATAAGTCAAAAACATAATTCAGATTAGTAAGGTGTCTCGAATTTAAGATTCAGTGTAAAAGTGAAAATCTACTGGATACTGTGTTAAGTCACTTAAGCAATCAAGTATCAGCAATCGAAGAAGTGATGCAACCCATCTTGCAAAAAAAAAAAATACTCAAAGCCTTCATTAATATGGTTTAAAACATAACCCATTACTTCAGATGTTGAAGTTCTGAAGAGGTACAGATTACATAGGGGCAATCTATATCTTTTTGTGTTTTATTCTTGTTTTACTTTTGCTTCATCTTTAAATATTTTCGTAAACACAACAATCAAAAAAGGTCAAACAAAACTTTGTAGACATCTGAGAAAATAAACCAAGTCTTATTAAATATTAATGTACCATACACTGCTTTAGCATTATAAATAAAACTGGGTTTTTAAAATCCAAACATACAATTGGATAAAAAGTGAAAACTTAATTCAGCTAGGATTTGGGGGCTCTACAGCTTTAAACAAACATCTGGATTTTCTTTTAACAAAGTGCATTACTTGCTTTTTAAACCACATATAGTGAATACATTTAAATAATTTTTAAGAATATGGGAAACAGGAGGGTTTTATCAGAGGACAATTAGAAGGAAATGAGACTGATTTTTTTCTCATGTGTTCTTTAAGCTTATACTGAAAGCAATTAAATAAAATCTGTTTTAAAATATATTTTTAGCATCTATGGAACATAAGTGTGTCAGGATTCAAATCCCAGCCGCTGGCTGAGAAATTACCCCATGGTCTTAGGACACTGACTTAAACTCTTCTGGCTTCAGTATGCTCATATAAAGGAATGATAATAAAAGTGTCTGCCCCATAAGTTTGGGAAGATTTGATGGGATAATGGATATAAAGCATACTGTCTGACACATTGAAAGCATACACTAACTTCTGGCTGACATTATTATTATCATGATTGCCTTCCAATATTTTGCCGGTTCGTTAAAAAGTCAGTTTTTTGCTTCAAACAAAGCAACTTCTGGTTATACATCTTAAGTACTATGACGGCAACATTTAATAACTAAATAGACCCTTTGCACAGCCAAACAATTGACTTGCTGCCGATGACCATGTTAAATACTTCGGAACAGCCTGCGAGAGGCCTTTGAATCTCTCCTTCACTGTGCTCCTTTAGAAATCCTTGGGGATTAGCTGTTCATTGACAGCTAAGTCTGGGAAATGTCTTAAGGGTTACATTTGGTACCAGTTCTTGTTAATAAATGCCAAAATACTTCCCAAGAAAATTAGATACAAATCTCAAGCAAACCGAAATCCCAATCTAAGAGCAGCTTTCAAGTTCGGGAGGTTTTCTATCAGTTTCATAAAAGCACAAGATGTATTCACTGCAAAGCACATTTAAATATAAAAACTCTATGGAGCATTCAATACTTCCTCATGTGAATTTTCAGCGGGGGAAAAAATAGGTCTTTCATGAAAAACAATCTCAAACTACTCCCTTCCACTCAGAATTCATAATTATGCTTAATCTGCTGCTCCTCTTGGCTCGCTTACAGGTCCTTTTGGCAGGTAGTGAATGCAGAATCATTTTAATGGGGGGTCCCCCGGGAGTGGAGCAAAAGTTCTGAGCATTAACCATTTCACAATCGAGGAAGGCCAGCTCTTCTGAGTCCTGGGCACTAGAGCCACAGCTCCCCGGAAGCAGCCATGTGCATGGATAGCGTCAGGTCAGTGACTGGAAAGAACAGGTATACTGAGGAGGATGACTTGGGCCAGAAAACTGGGAACCAAGAGCTCCACAAGAGCTCCACGCACCAGCCCAGCAACAAAGGCAGACGGGGAAACCCTGGTGAGACAGGCTGATGCCTGGTGCCGGGCAGTGCGCATGCTCCCGACTGCTCTCCTTGGGAAGACGGATGCCCCAGGGCGCAAGGGCTAATGGGAGTAAGGCCTTTAGAGGTAGGAGATGTTTCACTCTATCAAAGGGCCCATTCAGAGCTGCCCTATCTCCATCAGCCACTCAGGCTCTGCCCAACCAGCTTAAGTTACAATCCCCTCTGCATACCTAAAGGTATAGTTACTTACTGGCCCACAGGACAGGCTGA
Organism: Dasyprocta punctata; assembly: GCA_004363535.1. Classification (NCBI taxonomy): domain Eukaryota; kingdom Metazoa; phylum Chordata; class Mammalia; order Rodentia; family Dasyproctidae; genus Dasyprocta; species Dasyprocta punctata. Next base: position 7,486 of record RJWM01010237.1, read on the forward strand.
GAGTAAAGAAAACATCTGTGTGTGTGGATATGTGTGTGTGCACACGCGCGTGTGTGATACAGATGTTTTGCAGTGGTCTTTTCTTTGCGTCTATGTGTACTTTATACATAAAATAGATTTGGTGGGAAGACAATGCTCCCAGTTCCAAAGAAGGCTCTTTGTTTTAATCAGAATCATTCACTTATTTATTCATTGACTCATTCATTAAACAAACATTCTTGAGTGTTTGAGAGGTCGGATTAGAAATCACCTGTGTCCTTTTAAAAGAGAACTGTTATGAAAGAAATTTCTTTAGTTATATTTTAAAAGATACTTAGTTCCAAGCTGTCAGCATTTTACAGAGGCATTCTATGCTTTTTTCTTTATTTTCTATGCAAAAATATTTTTACAAACAAAATATTATTTTTGACTCTTGATTTCTGTAGTTCCTTAATTCTACATGTAACATGTATATATGTGTTGGTGAATATGCACAGACATGTATTTATTCCTTTTTTTTTTTTTTCAGTACCAGGGATTGAACTCACAACCTCACACCTGCCAGGCAGGCGCTTAAGCCAGTGAGCCAAACTCCTGGCCCTTATTTATTCCTTAATAAAACCATTATTAAGCACCTACTAGATGCTGGACCTACCACTAAAAATGCTATGAAAAGAGTAGTACCCAGGTTTCTCAAAACTCTCCCTGAAAACAGGAAGATACACATGGCAACAAATTTGATACTAGAAGTTGTTGAAGACTCCAAGAGAAATGTACATTAATGATCACTGCAGTCCTAAAGGAAAAAAACATGACCTTTTGCACCAGAAGAGTTTTAAAAAGGAGAAAATTTTAAATCTGGCCATTGAATTTTAGGTTTAATCCAAAACACTAATAAATTAAAATGTGCATATAGGATTTCTCTCCAGCATCGCTATTTTATTTTGAGCAGGCCCCATGACGGAGTCATGCTTCGTAAGGCTCACAAAGCACTCAAAGAGCAGTCACCTTGCATCAAGGTGGGGGTCACAGAGCTGTGGACTGTTCAGTGCCGAGGCCAGAGGTCAGGTTCTGGTATGAACCATTCATACAGGGAGAGCCTGCAGCCCTTACGGTGAGAAGGCAGATGTCTAGGATCATTTGCTTGGGTCCTTCAGCAATGCAGAAGTTCAATATTCAGTTAAAAAACAAAGAAGAAAGCCTCAGATCGGGAGAGATTATTTAAAATCATCCCTGAGAAACTTCAAACCACATAGGAAGGATAGCACAATTTCTTTTACATTTACAGGCAGTATTTATGAAACATTTGCAGGAATAAGTGTTTTGTGTAATAATAGCTGGCTAGAGGCTAACCGATACACACACAGAAAGACACACACACACACACACCTTTCTGAATAATTTACATTCACCAGTGGAAGCTAACTCATTTACGTGTCTGCTGCTCAGGGGAGCACTGTTTAGCTGATACCTGTGTCTCTGGACCTCTGGCAGTTTGTTTATCCCTTTGTTCCCCAAATATCTAATATCTCTTCTGCGGGATACTGTTTGTGATCCTTAAGTTCACACTGAAATGAGAACAAGAATAACTTCTGTCAGGGCTGGGAGTTTGGCTCAGCGGCTTAAGCACCTGTCTGGCAGGTGTGAGGCTGTGAGTTCCATCCCCAGTGCCGCAAAAAAAAAAAAAAAAAAAAAAGAATAACTTCTGTTAGACCAACTGTAACATGGAACAAATAAAACCAGTCTGTGCATTTGAACAATGACTAGCAGTTTTACTACTAATAAAGCCATTGAAAAAGGTAAGAATCTGAGAGTTTTCACCAATGTAAATCAGTAAAGAACAAGGAAAACCAAAAAAACAAGGAGTGACTAACTCCAGTAGAGCTGAGCAAGAGGCTGCAGACAAGTAGTTAGTTTCTAGGCTACAGGAGAGAGGAACACTTCCCAGTGCAGCATTTGTTTACCGACTCTTCAGAAAGTATGAAACCGGCTGGGGATTTAGCTCAGTGGCTCAGGCGCTTGCCTGGCAAGTGCAAGGTTGTGAGTGCGATTCCCAGTACCAAAAAAAATAAGAAAGAAAGGAAGAAAAAGAGATGATCTTCCTGTTTCCTTGTGCTCCTCCAGCTAGTTCAGTGATTTTACTTCAACAGTGTCTGAATGAGGTCTTTTAAACTGGGGTCTCAAAAACCTGGGAACAATTGAGTAAACTCCAAACACTGAAGCCGGGCTTTGTACAGGTTTCTGAAAGCCCTATATGAGAAATACAGGTGCTATCACCTAAGCACCAAATCACCAATCCCGTTGAACCAGGAAATGCTAAGTGCTTCTCTTCATGACCCATTAGTGAAAAGGATTTAGGATTCATTGCGTTGCTTCTTTCCTGAAGTGTCTCCTCTTTCAGGTTCACATTTATTCTTACCAGACTAAGAGTTGTGTCTCTCAGTTATGGTCCTGGACAACTGTAGACTGTAGGAGCCCTCAGCATCATCTTTCTGTTTCCAAAGCACTGTACCCACATTCTGAGAAAGTCTATTACCTGCTTCCTCCCACTGCTGCAGCTGTGTTTCCCTGACGATCTCTTTCTCTCCCTTGTTTTGCCCATATCCCTGTACTTTATAACACCGCTGAATCACAAATACATCCCAACGGATGGTGAGCAAACCCACAGCTTCACTTCTTATCTGTTGTTCTTTTCCTTGAGTCCGCTGAAAAACTTAGTGCTGAAAATTATTTTCTCTGAGCTGTTAATGAGGTGTCTTATCCTGAGATCAGGGGCTGGAGATTTCTTTGCTTCTCCTTTGCAATACAATATTTTTCTTTTGCTTATGGCCACTTCTTAGTCCTGTGAAAGAGTACTTTTTACTGCCAGTCTAGGTGGCACTCAGTATTCCTATAGCAATGACTGAAACATGTGTATTATGTATATAGCGAATAATTTTCTTATAATAGTTCTGCTGCAAACCTCTTCGTCATTCTGTCATCATCTAATGTCCGTATCTCTCTCAAGGCACACTAGAGCCACACTGGCTTTCTTTCTGATGCTGAACTTGGCTAGACTTCCATGCCTTTGGACCATATACTGCTTGTTTCATTCCCAGCCTTGCTCAGGGTTGAGGACATGTCCAAAGGACACAGAAGCCAGCAATAAATGAGCTCCAACTAATCAAACCTGGGATATTCAGATCATCATAACAAATATGCTGATTCAAGTATATGATTCAAGATACTGAACAAAATATGAATCCAAAAGTCCACATTGATACAAATAAATCAATAAAGGGGCAAAAAGCCAAGAAGTATAGGTAAAAGGAAAGATAGGATTAGAAAATTAACATTTGGAAACTATCACCTTAATAAAAAATTCAGGCAAGAATCCTAGGATTATGATAGTAGAAGTACTGGGTGAAAATTTGAACAATAACAGAGTACTTAAAAAGTATCACCTCAAAAGGTACATACTAATTGCAAAGGGAAAATTGTGATTTTACAGTAAAAGAAAATTAGTCTTAATCAAATTTTTAAAATTAGTATCAGTAATGGGACAAATCAGCATCATGTATTTTCTGACATGATGGTCAGTTTCATATTCATAGTATTTCAACCAAAAATGTAGAGTCGATTCTAATCACAAGAAAACCAGGAGATATGTCATAAAGGAATTAGCGTGCCTTCCTCCAAAATGTCAAGGTCATGAAACACAAGAAAGACTGAGAAGCTGTCTAGAATTAAAGAGGTATAGAAAGATACGACAACTGAATGGCACACATTTACCTGGGTTTACTTTTGCTGAAAAAATTATTTGTAAAATTGACCAAAATTGAATAAGATCTATAAACTAGGTAACATGTTGCATCAGTGCTAATTTTCTGATTTTGATACTTGTAGGTTTGTTATGTGAGATGATGACCTTGATTTTAGAAACTGGAATTTTTTTTAAAAGAGGATAAAACAGAATAAAACCAATCAAAACAAAACCAGTGTAAGAGATACAGGACTTCAAAAGATTATGAAATCAACAATAGTTACAATAATGCCTTTTAATGTCTTCAAAATAGCTACTGATAACTTTGGACATAGTAGAAATCAAACAGAACAGAATAGAATAGAAACAATAAAATCAAAACAATGAATGCAATAAAGGATTTCAAAACAAGCCAATAGTAAATCCAAAATTACTACTATAATATATCTTGCTATCTTTGAAATAGCTGCTCCTGCTATCAGATTTGACATAATCAAACAAAACAAAAGAGAATAAAACCTAACCCAACAAACAATGGAAATGATATAGGACTTCCAAAGCAAGACCATAGGGAGTCAACAATGGCTGCATCCTTCAGAAATAGATCCCCCCTAGATGTCACACTGTGTACCACTATCCTGTGAACCTATGATAAGACCATTGGCCCTAGACCTGCAATATCAGTGAAACAACAAAGTACCACAGGCATCCAATTGCATTTCACCTCCATAGCTATCATCACAGCCTGTGTTCTCTAGATAAGCTGGTTGCTTATGATGGGGGTGTATATGGGGGGGATTGGTACTTTTTGTTTGCCAGCCCATGTGCCAGAAGGGGTTGAGGTCTGGCTGTTCCAGTCCAGTGGTGGCCCATACATGGTACTGGTTCCCAGACTGTGCTTGCTTGCTGGTGTGGCTTCATTCTCTCTACTTCCAGTCTGTGAATTGTGCTGACTCACAGGGAGAGGCTGGGGTCTGGCTGTTCCAGTCTGATGGTGGCCCGTGTATGATGCTGGTTCCCAGACTGGGGTGTTTGCTGGTATGACCTTGTTCTCTCTACTCCCGGTCTGTGAATGGTGCTGACTCTGAGACTGAAAATTTTAAGAATTTAGACATAAACGGTATAGTGTCTGTAATGCACCATAAAATGGTTCAGAGTAAAGAAAAAACAAAGATGGGTGGGAACAGAGATAGAGAGAAATGAGGTAAAATGAATCTGGATAAATAGTATTAGTCTTAAAACTTTTCCATGGACCTAAAATGAATAAAAATGAAAGGAATGGGGAAAAAAAGACTTTCCCCCTGACCACACAATCACTTTTTATATTGTTCTATTTCAATCTTCTGTATCCATCTGCTGCTACATGATGATTCCTGACTTTCATGCAATTTCTCTCTATGTTTCTTGCCTTTCTGCCTAGAATATAAGCTCCCTGAGGTCAGAGAACTTGCCTATTTTACCTTTGATTTAAAGCACAGCTATAACTGGCTATTTCTGGTTCCATGTTTCCTTATCTGTCGCATTCCTTTTAGTATTGACATCTGGGTTGAGCATCTATTACCTCATGTAGTAAACAGAAGATGAAGCACTTCTAAATACATGTCCAGTGTGATTCTCACACTAATACAGTTTACTTAGCAGGTAGCAGCAATAATATTACAGATTAAAATCAAAATCCCTGTAAAAATTTCAATGCCTTGAAATATAAATGAAATTCAAAAGTTTTTAAGATGGTCCATGAATGAGCTTCCTCTTCAATTTTTTTCATCTGTTATTCTCCCCCTTTCTGGTTCAAGATCACTTAAATTGATATTTCTTGTGACTCAAGTGCTTTTTTCCTGCATTCTCCCCATTCACTCATGTTCCTGCTCAAGTATCTCCTCCAATATTCCATTTATTTAAATAGCCTTCTTGTTCCTATCAAATATTCTTGTCCCTTAATCTAAATCCTTTGAGAGTAAGTTATTCATTTCTCTCTGAATACATTATTTTTCAATATTAGAAGGTCATTTAATTTACATTTACATGTTGTCTCCCTTACAAGAAGACAATGTGGGCAAAGGTGGATCCAGCCTAGGCACATAATAGATACTCATCTGATTTATATTAAGTGAATCAAGCTTTGAATTTTTTGTAAATGGCAAATATAATAATAGAACATTTACAATTAATGTAATCATGCAAAGTGAACAGAAAAGGTGGATCATTATCCCAACTCTCCAGAGTAAGCAATTTTTCTGATCCCATTGTTCATAGCAAAGACTATATGGATATTTCTAAAAATTAATAATCTCTAAATAAGAAATGTCTTTTTCAGTAAATCCACTTGTCTATCTATGGAAGAGGGCCCAGAATTTTTGATTACTGAACTATAAATGTATTCATGATGATCAAAACTTCCATGAGACCTTCCTATGACCTTGTAATCACAGGGTCATATAATTGCCCTTGGCTAAATTGTTGGGCTCTGAAGGGGTTCTGGATATCCCATGGTCACAAATTCAGTGAGGTCAGGATTATTACCCAGCACTAGGCAAGTTGGTATGAGGCCGTGGATTGGTCACATTTGGCCAAAACAATGCAATGGTTCCCATTAATGCATCAGTTTCTCTCTATATTCTTGGCATTCTGTGAAAGTTTCATAACTTACTCTCTGTAGTTTGGACAGAGAAATAGTTCCTATAGAAAGCATCATGGTGACATAACTTCCTTATAAAATTACAGATGACTTTTTCCATGACCTGTCTTAATTCTACTTTTTGAAGACTTTACCCTATTGATGGAATAGGACGAAACATCTACACTTAATACTCAAAAGCCATGGCTGATATTCCTACTGTTTCAATTCTAATGGTGGAGAATACAATCTAGGAACACCCAAAATTCCTTAATTCCTTCCTGCTTCGTTGCTTCACTTTGTGTACAAATATATATCAAGCAAAATCTCTCAGTCTGGTTCTGCTCATGATTAACAAAATGCGTGTGATTACCTAAGTGTTTAAGGTGGCATGCTAGAAAAATTACAAATTTATTAGAATCATGTAAATTTGGTTTCCATCTCTACTTTTACTACGGCATCTGACTAACAAGTGACCTTGGCAAGTGATTTAATCTCAGTGGTCTTTCAATTTTTCAGAGGCTTTAACTTCTGTCTCTGATGGATTTGGGGAGGATTAAAAGAGGAAACAGATGTACGCCACCCAGCATGGAGTCTGACACTTAGTCAATGCCCACTGATTGGAACATGCTCATTGCATTAGCCTGGCACGTGGGAGGAACACAATAAATATTTGCAAAATGAATGGGAAAATGAAAGTCTGCAAAATGTGAACTACATGTGACTTTCCTTACTACTGAGGCCAAAATCATTTCATTCCCCTAATGGACAAGAATGTGTGCTAAAATTCATCAGAGTGACCAATTTAAAATCACATCATATCTATTTATACTTAATACAGCAATATTTTGGGGCCAAACTTTCTTACAGATATAAAAGAAACAAATTAACAAATAAAAGGAGAGAGAAAATGCAATTCATTTTCTGCTACCGAAAGTCTTATTTCAGCTAAAAAGACGAATATCCTTGCAAAGCAGGGGGCTTTCTCATGAAGGAAAAAAAAATCCACAATTAAATTAAAATGAGTTCTTCAATTAACATACAAATCTGAGGTCATCCTTCACAATCATTTATTTGTCTCTGAGCTGCTCGAGATCTAAAGAAAACTTGCATAAAGTCAACAGCTATGGTAGGGTATTATATCTACAGGGGCAATCACTGTTTCCAGTCCCATTGTCTATGATATGCCTCAAGATCTAGTCTCTTCTTTATGTAGGCACACAGCTAGATTACATTTCCCAAGTTCCCTGGCAGTTAGGAATGTAGTTACCAACCAATCCCAGGTCAATAGGAAGGGCATCACTTTTGTGTATGGTCCACACGAAACCTCCCTTTAACTCACTCCATGCTTTCCTTCCTTCAAGCTACAAGAAAGGGGACAATCTCTGGAAAGCTTTATAACCCACTCCCTGAAGATGGCTACAACCTTCTAAACTTGGGTCTTTGAATAACTTCATGGAGCTAATAATTCCATCAACTTGTTTATCTATTGCATTGAGTCACAAAACATTTGCGAGTCAGTCTGCAACAAAAATTTTCTTGCTCTAGCTGTACACTCCAAAGAAGATATCTTTGTCTTTCGATCATTCCAAACAGAAATGAAACAACTGTAAAATCAACCAGTGTCAAACTGGGTACACAATGTGCATATAATATTTAAATTTTGTTTTAGAATGCTTTATCCTTAAAATGTTTTGAGAATAAATTTAGCAATTTTTATCAGCATTTGTTTTCTCATATTTCATAATATCTCAGTACATCTGACCCTGAATATTAGTTAATATTGAGATAAATGATGAGTACATTCATTTCTACCTTTCTATCATCAATCCTAAACAGTTATTCCTTAAAAATATTTTCATCCACTACACATTTCAAGAATCTGCCTATTCTTCCCTCCATATAAGAATTTTGAGGGTAGGGCCGACGTCATTTATCTATGAATTTCCAGGGAGCAGTACAATGCCTGGCACATAGTGGGAGGCATTCAGCAAGTATCATGTTCCTTGCCCTAAAGAAACATAGTTCTGGGTAATATATTTTTGTGCTAACTCTGAGTTTCTATTCTTTTTGGTCAATCAATGACAGATATTGTGTATAAAATATTTACACAGTGATAATGTGGGCTCTTGAAGAATAGGATAAATGGAAAAAAACACAAAAGAATTGGCCTCTGGTCTTCATAATGAGTTCTGGGAAAGGCACAACACAGCAGGAGCACTGGCTGGGGTTTGTAACCCCAACCAAGGGCGTGTGCTAAAGCCAGGAAGCTTACGCGCCTCCTTTTTGTGCCCAGTACATTTGCACACCTTGCCTGCTCTGCTGTAGTTCTTAAAAGCTATTTTCAGACTCAACAGCCTTTGAGTCTTTTTCTTTCTTTCTGTCTTTCTTTTTTTTTTTAAGGAGCTTTCCTAAGCCCTTTTGTTGCACAAAGAAAAAGCTGTTTCTCCAAAAATAAAGAGTTGCTGAAAACCAGGAGCTTTTGATTTAACAGAAAACTCCAAACTCATCGATTTTAATCAACTCTAAAATGGGAGATCTCAGGATCTTAGGTTTTGTGCATTTCTTAACATCCAGTGTTTTAGAGAATATTTAATTAAATCAGCTAACCTGGAAAAAAATGCAAGGAGAAAATACAGAGAAATGTCTCAAGGCTTACATAGAGGATTCTTTTATTCGTTGCAAAAGCTGCAGGTTCATGGGCCTATAATCCAAGAAAAATTAGTTCATTCATCTTTAACCATATGCATAGATGTGCCTCTCATATTTTTACCCTGCCTGCACTAATTCATAACTGTCAATCAACTCTTAAAACCTTGATTATGTCTGATGGTTGTGGTGAGTTTAACCATCCACATTATAAAAGTTCCTAAAAATCATTATATTTCCTTCGATGTCAGTGTTTCTCACCTAAATGGAATATTCATTCTAAATGTGTATTTCCTTAATCATTATAAGTTAACATGAGAGATTTATGTAATTATTATAAAGCAATATATATTTGTAACTCATGAAAGTGATTGTAAAAAAGAATTCATCAATTTCAGTTAATAAAGAAATTTGAATTTTGGTTTTAAATTTTCTCAATCATTTTGAAAGTTTTAATAATTTTTTCTTCTGTACCTAGTATGAAAGAAAACTTCTTAATGTTCAAAACTCCTAAGATATTCTGGATTTTGTACAGAAGCTTAACAGTCACTACTAATTATGCAAAAATCTACTCTAACTGTTCAACTTAGTGTCCATATGTGGCTATCACATTTTCAGTGCTTTTAAAAGCAAAAATTATCACACATGACACTTAGTGTATGACAGTATTATTTCAGTTTTTGTTTGATGAATTTTTAATATTTTTCTTTACTGAATGAAGTGCACATCACATAATTCAAAAATTAAAAAATGAGCTTTAAAAGTTACAGAATAAAACATCCTACTCTTCTGTCTTTCCCTAACCCATTGTGCACACCTCTCAAGTACTCATGACCTTTTATTCATGTATGTACTTCCAGGCTACCTTATGCATACACAAATGCAAAAACTTATCATTTGTATATTTTTGACACACATGGTTACAGGCTCTGTATATTCCTCTGTGTCCTTTTATTTTTTTATTCTGATGAAGGAAAAGTAACTCATAAATTCTGAAAATTTCCTTCTAATATCCTTCTTCTCTTAATATTAAAAGCATTATTATTGTCTTAGTTTATTTAAAGAAGAAAATTATCAGGAAAAGAAAACAGTGACGAATGGAAAATAATACAGGAATAAAGTCTAACATGAAAAAGTTGTAACTTCAAGACAGAGTAGAAGAATGTTGGTAGCTTTGGGACATTGACAACCATGCCAGCTCTGTCACCAGGCAACCAGTTTGGGAGTGGGCAGCACTGAGGTCAGCTTAATTTATAAATTTAAGTCATAAACAGGAAGCATACAAAGTAATTCAACAAATATGAGATGGGCATCTTTCTGCCTTGTGACAGTTCACTGCTGATGACAATAACAACAGAATAAACAGACACTTCGGGTGCAGCTGTATTTTAAAGGAAGAGATTGAGATGGGCAGTAAGGCAAGTTTGTGAGAAGGTCTGAGGGCCGAGAGTATTTGGCAAAGCGAACCATGAATGCTATGGAAACCAATAAACCTGACAGAAGTTCTTAGGTGCATGATTCCAGAGGCAGGTACAGTCAACGTCTGAGATGACCTTATGGCTCCCAGAAATGAGCTGGATTCCTTTTTAAGTGTGATGGGAAGACACTGGACATTTTTAGAAAAGGGAGAAATACGCTCTCGTTTCCTCTAGAATGATGTACAAAAATGAATCTTTCAAGTACTTTTAAAAACTGACTTTTTTTTTTTTTTTTTAAAGTAAGACTGCTTTCCGGGGACCTGTGCGACCAGCTTGGACCCCAGGAGGAGAAAGAAATGGGCTTCTTGGGAGCCCGCCCAGCCAGGCCTGAGCACCTCCAACCAGGACACAAGGAAGAGAAACATGCGACCCCCCCACCCATACGCCCACCTGGGCGCGGGCTAAGAATCAAGGGCAAAGTTCTCCCCACCCCACTCCCACCGCACCCCCCGCTCCCCTCCACCCCGTAAAGCAACCTGCTTGTTCGGTGGTCTGGCTACATTGATAGCAACTAAGGTATATGGATAGCTGGATGTTAGTATTGTTTTGTTCACTTTGCAGGCCTGGAGCTGGTAGCCTGGGCATCTCTTTGGAAGATGACAGTGCACAGTGTAGCAAAAATGGGGGATTCTCTTCTGTCTTGTCTCCAAGGCCCAATATTGTTCTCTTTGTTTTGCTTTATTCTGATTAATATTTTTGGTCTTATTTTATACTCTGTTTTTATTGGTTTTATTTTTTTTTATTTGATTTTACTATACCTGTTGGAAAGGTCAACTATTCTGAAAATAACAAGATATACCATAGTAGCTACTCTTTTCATAGTATCTTTCTTAGAAGTTCTGTACCAGTTCTACTGCGCTGTTTTGATTGACTTCGTTCTGTTACATTTTGTTGGATTTTACTATCTTTAAAATAAAAGAAAAAGCAAAAACATGGCTTTTTATATAGTGAATTTTGAGATTGAAAAAGAAAGTCCAATTCTGTTTATACAAACTTCCCAGGAACTTATGGGGAAAGTCAGATTCATCACTCTGCCTTTACAAGTGCTGATGAAATTAGATAATCCATTCCTTACAACATGAGATTCTTTTTCTTTATTTATAATGTTCTGTAATTCAAATAATCCTTGAATCCTGGCATCTGCTATGTTCATTTTGATGGTCACAATAACTCTTTAGTCTTTAGCTTTTCAGATAAGAAAAATTAAGCAGTAAAATTGTAGGTCCACATAAATATCCTAGAGGTTCATGTATTGTTTCCTAGGATGAACTGACATTCACAAGAAAACTCGGTGGTTTTCTAAACAAATCACTTGAATAAGATTTCATTAGAAATGTTGAATAAGATCTCATTGGAATAAGATCTTATTTGAAAACCTAAACTTTTTTACTTTATTGTATATCTCAGCAGATAAAAGATTTTCATGAAATAAAATATGGCTGTTTAAAATGCTTTATTGCTAGAAAAATAATAGTTTTGAGTTTACTGATAAGCTATGCATTACTGGAATATGCTCATGTTGATAACAAAGATACGGTTTCATATGTTAGTCCAAAACAAAACAAACTGAAGACAGGAATTTCCCAAGACAAAAAAATTGAAAACATTTTTCCAGGTTGAAATATTTATTATACACAAATTTCTACTAATTCGATAATGGTAAATTTCTTTCTCAACAAGTTAGTAACTAGAATCTTCAAGATGAGATAATTTATAGTAAAATCTCTCTCTTTCCATGTGTGCGTGCATTTGTGTAAATATAAGAGTATATTTTCATATAGTAGAGCAAATTGAAAGCATAGCTTCATTCATCTGGCAGCTTAGTAGTGCAAGTAGACAAATGAATAACTCTGAGTCCTTGCCCTCTGCAGACACACACACACACACACACACACACACACACACACACACATATATATATATATTGCATATCTATTATTATATCTATTTGTATGTAATATATATATATATATTTGTCAACATTTATTGAGTACCTAGCATGACTTATGTACATAGTAGGCAATAGGACAAAAATTGATAGACAACATTCCTGCCAACAACTTACTAGTGAAACCACATCATGCACTGTTGTTCATACAACCTGAACATGCAAATTTGTCTTGCATTTCTTTTCTTTTGATTATCAAATTTAACATTTTTCCGAAAATGTTATAGTCCTCAATTCCAGCTCTCTTCAATTGAAAGATTTAAGTCTCTAAAGGACAAACCAATGTATAAGCTTTTTGTAGTTTAAAATGTATTTTTATGGAACATGTTAAAAACATTTTAAAGTGTCTAAATATGTCCAAGGACCAAATTCAGTGAATTTTGAAATATATTGGGCCATTCCTTTTCTCGTCTCCATTTCTGTTTGAAAAAAAATCTTCCTACAGATATTTCTAAAGTACATATGGGGCAAGATAATGACTATTTTTATATCAGGTATGAAAAGCACAAAATTGAATCTCTAAAAACAAACTCTATTTTCATGGATTTGTTACAGCTCTAGGATTATATTCTAAAGTTTGTTTTTTAAAACTCTTCGTGTTCACTGCTTTTTCCTTCTGTTACCTGTTCTCAAAGGTGGAGTAACAAGAGAGAATAAATGAAAAGAAGTTAAAAAAAAACATTCACTTCTTCCCACAGTGACTTTCTTTCTTTCTTTCTTTCTTTCTTTCTTTCTTTCTTTCTTTTTTTTTTTTAATATGAGAAATCAAACTCAAGACCTGCATTTGCTGGGCAGACACTGTGCTGCTGAGCTATATCCCCAGCCCAACAGCGACTAATATTTTATCCTTAACCTAAATACCCTATGTCCCAGTTACTTTTCTCTCGTCGCTAAGACAAAATACCTGGCACCTAAAGTTAAAGGACGAAAGGATTATTTAGCTCAAAGTTTGTAGAGGTTTCAGTCCAAAGTCATCTGGCTCCAAGGTAGGGTGGCTCATGGCAGAGGGGTAACAGTTCATGGCAGCAGAAGACAGCAAAAGCATGAACAGAACCTTAACAGCAGTTTCCCACCCCTTTTATACTCTATCGAGGTTGCTGTGATTAGTGTGGTGCCAGTCCAATCAGTGGACTGATCCAACAATCACTTATCCTTAATCCCAGCACCCTTAATCTCAGCATTGCACCACCGATTAATCGGATTCAGCCGCCTCCAAAAAAGATCCATCTAAAACTGCATGAGGTTTTTCAGGGACATCGAGACTCAAATCATAATACTCTACAAATAAAATGTTCAGTGGATTCTAATTGCACTAAGATTTCTCTCTAACCACTGAGTCTCATTTCAATGAATGTGTCGCATATCAAGACTTCCAAAAACAATCAGTGGGCTGTAAAAGGTCATGGTCCAGGTAACTGCTGATTCCAAGCCCAAACCTATTCTGCTTCTCAACCACAATCCCTGTGAGATGTGCCAAGTCCTGAGAATTTTATTCTTATTCCACTTGATGTCAGATTGAGGATACATACAAATGTAAATTCAAAGACAGAGTGGTTTCTCCTCAGAACAGTTAGAGCAGTTAAATGTAAAACAAACTAGTACAGGTCTCAGTAAACAGTAACATGACTGGAGGTTTCCCCCACTGTGAAACTGAAAGAGAAATGCTTTATTTGAGGACTTTTTCAGATGACCTGTAAGTGTACTGTGAATTATTAAAGAGGAGTTCTCCTCCTATTACCTAATGAGTCAGGGTCAGATCTCAATAAGATTGAGACTACAACAGCCAAAAAAGTCATGGGAAGCTACCACAGCTTCCAATCAAACCAGCTTCTGTGAATAAAACAATGAGGACACATATGTAAGTCAATAGAAACCAATCACGTATAACAATGTTTTTCTTCCCCTGCATCCATTATAGAAAAAAGACTTCTCCTTTCCAATCATTAAAAATAGATATCGTAATTCACTTATTTGCATGATATTTTAGTCTACTTGGAAAAGTGGAGGGTTTAGTGATGGGACGTTAGGGGAGTGAAGACTTTCAGACTTTGTTCCTTACGTGTCTGGCTGAACCATTCTAACCAGCTACGAGAGGGAGAATCAGAGGCCAAACTGGTAGCTATTTAAAGATATTTCTGTGGAACCAGGCAGAAGGTAAGCTTCTACAGGGCCTTTTATCAGAGTTTGGAAATGCAAAATTCTCCTTCAACATCACTCATATCCTGCAATATCAAAGTACATAAAGTGCAGGATATTTTGGAGATGTCTAGAATCACTGGACCCACCTGGATTGTGGATGTGAGAAGCTGCCCCTCAGGTGAGTGAATAGGGCATTAACATGGCCCCAAATTACATTCTGATGGGGACAGGTCTCTGGGATTTGAGGTAGGCTAAAAGCCCTGCTTACTATACTTGGGATATTGCCCTGTTGTGCCACTAGATACTTCCACTAAGATGTGGGACCTAAAGTGACTGTCCATTGCTAAAGAATTTGAATTTAAAGAATATGAGACATTGAAGATGATTATAAAACTTACCTAGGTGGGTCACAGTGGACATGAGAAAAATGTCAGATATAAGGTATTAAATAATCCTTAGGCATACAACCTTTATTTATACTTTGATTAAAAAGTTTTAATAAGGCTATTTTATTTATATATTTATAAAAATATAAACATATATATATATATATATATATATAGTACCTGTATCTTACTTAGATGTAAGTACTTATTGAACACTTGTTTATACCTTAATTATAGGTTTTAACACTGGATAAAGGTATCTACTGAAAGAATCAATGAGAAGGAGTTTTCATCAATGAAGAAGGGGTGTGATATTTGCATATTGTTGTGGAAACAAATTATCACAAACAACAAAAGCACATTAACTTATTTTTCGAGGAATCAGACATCTAAATATGGATGTGCTGTTTGTCAAGGCTGTGGGTGAAAACTTATCATCTCTCCCAGCTACTAAAAGCTGCCCTACTGCTAGGTTCATGGTCCCATTCCAGAGATAGGACGCTTCAGGCTCTGCTGGCATCTTCCCTCTCCTCTTCTTGCGCTTCTGCTACTGCACTGCCGTCTCACACTATGACTCACCTTCTCCCTTTTCCAAGACCCCTCAAGGTTGCTCCTGCCTGAATCACCCTGCATCATCTGCTAATCTCAGACTACTGTAAGTAGCCACATTTGCAAAGTTTCTTTTGCCCTCTTATCTAAAATATTTGTAATTTCTGAGGATTAGGACATGAACATTGAAGGTGGCTGAAATTATTCATCCTATCCCCACAAAAGCAAAAAAACGGAAGTTGAAATGCTGAGTGAATCAGTTGAGTGGGGTCACCCTCACTGTCCTGAATATTGCTACTAAGTCAGACTCAAAACTCACCAGCAACATCTTGTGGACGTGGAAACCCATGGGACGTTCCTGCACATCTGGGGCCCCCTTGAGGGCGGCAGCTCCCACTGTGAACTACCTACCACAACTGGCATACGGTTGCCCACCAAAACTTTCTTAACTGGAGAATTATTGGTAAAAATAATGCCATTCAGTGACACATGAGACACAACTACTCTCTAAGCAAGTGTGTTTTTAATAACTTAATACATTTGATCTAGTGATATTTTTTCTTTGCCACAATTTTTCTCTCATAGTTCAACATATAAACTAATAAGCATCAGCCAAGATAACTGATGTTGAATCCATTTCTAGCCAGGTACTGTGTGGTCTGTATGGAAATTTTCCCATCCAGATACTTCTGTTTGGCTCACAAATGTAAAAGGCTTATGTCATATAAAAGACTGAAGGAAAGAAGGAAACACTTAACTGATTAGAAAAGAAGAGCTCAAATCTGGGAAGTGACTTGGGCAGGTTCATATCTCTAGGTGGTTTTGTCACTAGAGAACCTACAGCTTTCTCTCCCCTTTTAGCATGTTACCTTCCAATCTGATGTAGATTTGGTGTCAGATCATCTCTTTTATAAGCAACGTCAACATTTCATCCAAATGGAGCATCACTTACATGTTTGTGTGTTGAAGGAAAATCTAACTTAAGTGTTTCACTTTCACATGACATTTCATTTAGTAACATTAAATATGGTCCTAAAAGGTACAATAAACACTTGAAATTGACATTGGAGGCTGTGGAAAATGAGGAAGTGGGAAGAGGACACATCTTGAAAAAGATGTGGCATGAAATATAGCTGAAAAATAAGGCCAAGAGGAGTCATGAAATAAATGCTAGGAGGAAAGTTTGATTAAGTGTATTCATGAATAAAGATTTAATGGTATATTTCCACTTTACTTTTTTATGTATTTTCTGTAATGCCTTTCAGAGAGTGTAAGGCTTGGAGTGTCTGAAACATTTACTCTCTGGCCTTTTCCATAACAAGTTTGCTGACAACTATACTAGACAATACATTTGTAGGATTTGTGGTGGCCCAGGGACTGTCTGAAGAAAACGTCAGGGGGCTGGTGTTAGTTTAAAACACTGCAGTCAGTTCTACTCCTTATCAAAACTCCACCCTGGGAGCAGTGAGTGCCAGTGAGATATCTCAAGCAGACCACCATAAAGTAAGATGTCATTTGTGGAATCCAACGTCTTTCCAGTCTGCACTTTGAAAGGATCTTATCCCTTAGTTTTTCTAGTAAAATTAGAGCTCCTTCCTTCATCCCACCAACTCTGAGGCTTTTCTCTAAGTCCTTATCCTTATCCTGATAATAACTCGTAGTCTTTTAGGTCTGCTAATGGCCTACAATGAAATTCACTTAACCTCCTCAGCTAGCACTGCTTCTCCCACATTCTAATTTTCTTCCTCATTAGCTAAGCTTTTGCCATACTTAACTATTTGGTTTACTTTGTAAACTCTTTTGGAAAAGAGTAGGATGTTTAAAACCTATTGTCACTCCAGCCATTTGCCCGTTTAAAAAATATTTTTTATATCTCACAGTTACCACACAATGGGTACTTTCCACTTTATTTTCTACCTTTCTTTCATGGTCAGTAATAATCTGTGGCTCTCTTTCAATTTTCCGTGTCTGAAGACTATATCATTAGCTTTCATCGAAGCCGCTTTGATGTAGATTCGATAATGTAATCTATCTTTGGTTTATGGTAGGTTCTCTTCACAATTTAGAAAGATGTTTGTTCTGAAGGTGTCTGTTCAAGAAGTGCCAGCAAACACTTTAATCATACAATATTTCAATTTAAACTTCAGGAAACTTTCATAGCTCAAAAACATAGTGAAGGGGAATTGGTATCATTTTTATTAGCTGTTGCTAAAGTTACTCACATGGTAACTATTCTGTTACCTATTCTGTATCTAGTGGGGTCCAGGAGAAAACTAGCTTATCCTGAAGTATGTACTATAATACAATGAATTATGTAAAAAGATACCAGGGTATTTGGAGCAATCCATTCTAGGACATTTAAATTACATTAAATTTATGTAGATCCAAAAAATCATTTTACTGTTTATCAGATTTACAGAGTAACAAGGTTTAATTGCCGTTGATGTGAATTGGTTTGGGCATTCTTATGTTCTTGTGCAATTTAAGATGCTTGCTTGATCAATCAGTTTATAGATTTCTAAGGGAAGATTATATTCATCAAGCAATATTGTGAAGAGGCAACAATGGTTAAAATAACATGGTTCCCAAACAACATTAATTAAATAGCTTAAGTGATATTTTTCCCCTTTTTGATTTATTTTTTCTATAGTGGAAATATTTTTGGATAAATAATAAGGACTGTATTTTTGGTATTGATAAACATTTTCTAGATAAAGGAAAGTACTGAGTTGGGGCTTCAGAGACAAAGAAATGAATATTTAAAGTCAGTATAAGGATTTCTGAACTCATAGTGAACTCATCACTTATTTATATGGATGTTTAAGAGTAGGTCAAATTTCACAATTGAAATATATTTCCACCAGAGTATTAAACTTTTATGTTTATATTCTTTAAACTGTACTCAGGACTTCACAAGTGAAAACAAGAATATGGTTTTAAGGGTATATATATATATATATACATTTGCTATACAACAAATACCTTGTTTGAGCAATTTTGCTATTGAGTAGAGCAATTGTTTTGGTGATGTTGTTTTGAAATATTGTGGGAAGGGTGACAGAGCATTGTGGTCGAGTTCAGAAGCACTTTGTAATGAGACAGATTGGGTTTGGATGCTACCCTTACCTCCTAATGACCTTAAGCTATTTACTCAACCTCTTTAAGACTCAGATACTTCACCTGTGATACAGCAATGAGAAATACTTCCTTCACCATGTTATTATCATGATACAACCAGTGATGCATGCAGAATTCTTATAGCACCAACAGAACATGGGAAGTACTTACAAAAGATAGTGTCTATTCAAATAAGGACATTTAACAAGCCTCCAACACGCCACTGTCTGATAAATATCTCTCCAGGAATCTAGTTTCTTCCTGAATCTTTAATCATATTTAAATTTGAGTAACTTTAAATGTTTAACTTATATGAATAAATATGAAGCTCTCAACAGAATCTATGTCTACTTTTCATTGTCTCTGAGTTCAATTTATGAATCAGTGACATTTTGCATAAAGTGTCAAGAGAATATGTTATCAACTGGATATGGTGGATATACTTTCTAAATTTATTTCAGTGCTATTTTGTATGTGAGTTTGGGTTATGGAGATGTGACTACCACTGAGTGTAGGCAGAGATATCACTGAGATATGCACTGTTGACCATCCAGCCCTGTGCCAAGTATAGTGAGAAAGTCAAAAGATGATATCTTTCTCCAAGTGGTCTCAAACATAGATAAAATAAAATGGGAATATGAGAAATAATTGCAGTATTGATATGTGTGCACAAAATCAAAAAGTATGTTCCATAAAGAGTAGGGGGAAGAACATACTAGGAGTTCCATTGCTAAAATTAAATTGAATTGTTATGAACTGCTTTGTCTAAGAACCCTTAGGAAGAGAGAATTCATTTATTGTGAGTGTTAGCAATGAGTGGAAACATTAGAAGATAAAAGGCAAGATATGTTCTTCATCAGAAATAAGCCTGTAAAAAGGAGAAACAAGACAGCAGAATAAACTTAGTAAAACCAGAACACTGGCTTGGAGTGAGACTAGGAGACTAGACATCAAGAAAACTCTTGTAAGAATAAAGGGCAAAGCATTTAGAGATGAAATCTCCAGATTTACTCAGCTACTTGACCCATGCATTTCTAACCATGTCATCTAAGCCTCAACATGCCTCAGTTTTAGCAAATCCAATATGGAAAATTTCTTAAAAACAATTAACATGATCCACTACTACAGAACCTGGCACTCGAATAGTAAGTCTTTGTCAGCTTGAGCTACTATAACAAAATGCTATATTCTTAGTGGTTTTACCAATAGACATTTCTGTATCTCAGTTTTGGAGGCTGAAAGTACAAGACCAAGGCACCATGATGGACAGGTAGCTGCTGAGGTCTCCCTCCCTGGCTAGCAGGCTGCCGTCATCTCACACTGTGCCTACATGACATGGAGGGAGCTCTGAGCTCTTCTTTTTCTCATAAAAGAACTAAATTCATTCTAATAGCATGAACTTCACTACTTCTTCTAAACTTAATTATTTCCCAAAGACCTTACCTCTAATACTGCTATGCTGACTATTGAAGCTTCCACGTAAGAACCTGAGGGAGGAAAACAAATACTCAGCCATGACAGCATCTAATAATACTATTACTGCATGCTGAGTAGCAAATATGCTATACATTTTAAGGAGGAAATCTGAGGATAAGGAAGATGTAGACATTGCTAATGCCACATAGTTGCTGTATATTAGAATTGAATATGATCCAAATCTTGTCTATTTCTCCTATCATTCCTTCTCATTTGAGCCCAGGTTATATGATTTGGAGCTGATTTAGAGAGCATCTTGCAGCATCAACATGTTTGCAAGTTAAACCATTGAAGGCACTGCGTGAAGATCACCTGGGAACTTGTTAGAAATACAAATTTTCCGGGCATATCCCAGACCTATGAAACAAACTCTGGGTTTAGGGACAACCCAGTAATCTGTAAATTAACAAGCTCTCCAGGTGATTCTGTTGTCCATTAAGTTTGAAAACCATTGTTCTAGGCAAAGTCTTATGGTTTCGAAAATATCAAGAAAATAATAAGAAAAGCTTGCAAATCTCTTTGTGTTAAATTAAATGGAATAAGGTAGGTAAAAAGGAATTGTCATGCATGAGTATCAAATTTAGTTTATGAGTTTTCAGGTACACATTGCTAATCAATCCAACTAATGAATATAGCCACTAAACAAACATAACAGCTAGGAGGTGTGGGGTATTGTAGTATTGCTAAGAGATCACCTAAAGAATGCATTAATAAAATTGGACATTTACTCATCGGGAAAGAAAAGAGAAAACTTTGCATTGACTTTCATACATACTGTCTGTATGTATCTACTATGCAGTCCGAACTATTACCACTCTTTGCTTCTACAATACACTTGGTAATATTTGCAGTAAATTTATTGAAGCCTTCTTCATCTCATGAGTCGCTAGGCTTCCCTCTGGAATACTCTGACTTCCTTTCTACAACTGGCGGGCCATCTTGCTAGCCTTATCTAGGGATTACAGCCCAAAGAAGGGATACCTGCAGACTACCTCATTACTCTCAGGCTGACTCCTTGCATTATCCTTGGAGAACCAGTGCATGTGAATACATCTGCACTCTTCACATTGAGCAACGGGCAAGCCCAGCTGTTCTGCATATGGACATTATAGTCCCGCCTCCCAGGCACAGGTCCAAGGTTCACCAATTATCTGCTTGAGCCATTTACTTAACTTCTTTGTACTATAGTTCCCTCATCTATGAAGAGGAGATACAATTATGATGTACATAAAATGCTTAGCACAAATAGTTGGCACAATCATTGTTGTTGGCACGTAATTATCTGAGAGTGTGATAGATTCCTTAACCAGATTTTTTTACAATGGTAATAATGTAGTAATTCATATTTGTATTTTTGGTCCCTTAGCATAGAGTCTATCAAATAAGTACACATACACATACACATACACATCGAAATTGAACCAGACACAAATGAAATCTTTCTCAAAGGTATTAAATTTTTTGTTCTTTATCATGGGTCCCTTCTGATAAAATCCCCAGCCTGATAAAATCTATAAATTTCCTCTCAGAATAGTATTTTTATACTGTAAAAGTGTCTAGTGTTCCAAAAAATCCAATTATATTGAAACAAAAATATGTAGAAATAAATCTGTGGCAGATATTATGCTTCCTATAAAATAACAACTCCAGCAGCAGATCCAACTACAGTCATTTCTAGAAGTGATACATTTAAACAATACCGTGGGATTCCTGCAGCAAGCAAAACTTGATCAGGAAACAACTGTTTGCCTTGGTGTCAGTATCAAAGGCATCTGCTTGTTATGGTGATGTGTTGCTTTGATTAATAGTAGAAAGAAATGCTAAGTTTTAGTTAGAAGTTGGAGAAAATATAAATACAATGTTTCCTATCTCGATTCTCAGATTGTCTTACCCCAGGGTATGGTCCACAAGCTTTAAGTGTGTTTGATAAAAACGCTTGAATTCTCTTAGCCAAGACTATACTAGTGTTTAGCTGACTGTACCTTCTTTACTCATGAACTTCACAGGCAAAACCATTTCTATCCCAATGATGGCAATTACTGTTGAGTGTGGTGGATTTTTCTGAACAGGTTGTGAGTTTTCAAAAAACAAAGTGGCCACTCTGGACCTTTCCTGATGCTTTCCTTCAAACGTAGTCGAATTTAGAGAACTCCTACTTAATGGCTTAATTATTGCATTCAGAAAAAATAAATATGATACTTTGGCTTTAGTTAGAGAGGAAATATGTCCCATTTACAATGCTGGCACTGTTTCCAAGTGTGAGGCAATTTGCACTAGAGAAAGCTTTCTTTCCTTTGGGCTGGAGCCAGGCATCTTGATAATGTTCCCTTTTATCTGAGTGAATCCTGGGCCGATGCCCTGCTGACACATTCAACCTCTTCTAATTCTAATTTTGCCTTTTTAAATAAAATACAAAACTCAGATAGAATTCCACATTCTCAGTTCCTGTCTTCTAGATTCATTACTTTGCATCATTTTTAGTATCAAAAAAAGATACAGAGAAGGTGACAGTCACACCCAGCTATGATACCAAAGTAACATCTCATGTGTCTCATGTGTTTGGTAGTGAACTGGAAATTATTTGGATAAATCTAAATTTATATTTCTAGTTAGATTATTGAAATACAGATAATGCAATTATGTGAATTACAACAGTAATGGTATGAAAAAGCAGAAAACATTGTTCAGTCCTTTCCTAGCTATGCAACCTTAGGCAAGTTTGTTGTACCAGTCTATAAACGTAAGGCTTTCCTCACTATGCTGCTGGGAGAATTTAACTGGTGAAAAAACGATTGGTAAACTACAAAGCCAAATGTAAACAGGGTTCTCACCATGTGAATACTCACATTATTGCCTCAATTTCACTTTGCTGGAACAAAATGATTGCAGGAAATGGCAACAAAATTGTAAAGCTTATAGGGAAAGAATTGAGCTAAAGAAAAATGAAGTGAATGTATTTTGGAAAACTAACATTTTTGATCAATTGGAAACAGTGATTTTTTTTTTAAAAAAGTATTTTGTCTAAGACATATTTGAATTGTTCAGATTCACACTATTTAATGATACCATAGCTAGTACTTAAAATGGTGATGATCTAATGACTCTACAATTCTGAAGATTAGCAGAACTATCTCCAATCATTCGCTGAACCAGAACAGATTAGAAGTGTAAAGTTTTACAAGTCACGTGTCTAGTTTGAGGATTGGTATCTTATGCTTGGGGAAACAAATGAAAGCTGTTTTAACTCAGCTGCTGTTTTTTTAAACAGCTAAGCTATCAAACTGAACTAAGCTATTGTTTTAAAGTATACTTAAGGTCATTCTCAGAGTCCTTGAAGACCATAAGAT
The DNA here is from genome assembly GCA_004363535.1 of Dasyprocta punctata. Classification (NCBI taxonomy): domain Eukaryota; kingdom Metazoa; phylum Chordata; class Mammalia; order Rodentia; family Dasyproctidae; genus Dasyprocta; species Dasyprocta punctata. Next base: position 30,913 of record RJWM01010237.1, read on the forward strand.
TCATGAAGCAGTGCAGAGAAAACTGTTATGCACTAGAACTGCATCTTTACAAAAATATGTTGCCTATAAAATCCTGAAATAATAAAAAAATTCCAAATTCCCAAACTGATGAAAGGTAGCATTTTGTACTTAATTATTTAAGAATGGATGGTAAAGATATCTCTTTTTAAAAGTCATTTCATGTGCTCACCATTCTGTTCATTAGCTTTTCATTCTGTAGAGTGTTTGGACTACAAATTTAGTCAATAAAAACACTTCAATAATTAGTTCTGCAGTGTTATTTATTTTGCATGTTTTCTCATTTTTTTATTTAAAAGAGTGCTTATTTATTAATAAGCTTTCTGGAGCTTAGTAAAACTTAGAGATGTGAGAAGTTTATAAAGAGAAATGTGAGACCTCAATGGTATTCATATTGCTCTGTGATTTCAAAAGCCCTCTTTTCCATGACGTAGCATTTTTAAAACTAGAATGACAATGCCACCAATTAAATCATAAAAATTACAATTTTGGGTCCCCAGACAGCACAACTGGTGAGAGGAGTCTGAGTTTGCAGCTGTTGAGAGAAGTCTGAGATCCTTCTCCTCCCTCCTTCCACTGATGGGACTCAGAGCCCAGAGACCTACAGTAATGCCAACCACATAGTAGAACCCTGGAAAAAGCACACGCAGTGGACAAACAGAACTAGAGGTGTGGAAATGTCTCATGCAACAGTAGCAACATGAGCCACCAGGTGGTAAGTTAGGACAGCCAGTGTTGTGCTTCGGGACAAAGACATGAGGAATAGAAGTGGGTGGGTACGGCCACCCTTTTGTTTGTTCTTGTATTCCCCCCACTGTTTCTTCTCCTTCTTCTTCTTCTTCTTCTTCTTCTTCTTCTTCTTCTTCTTCTTCTTCTTCTTCTTCTTCTTCTTCTTCTTCTTCTTCCCTCTTCTTCTGCTTCTTCTGCTTCTTCTTTTTTCTTTTCTAAATGACTGGGGAAAACTCCAGCCACAGAAAACCAATCCCATTCCCCAAGTCCAGAGACAAAGATCAGACTGAAACCCAGCAAAAATCTGCCTGCAATCTTGGGTAGAGTACATATTTCTGGGATCCAGCTTAGACAGAATTATAGACACTAGAGGAATTTCATTACTTTCATTTTCCTCAGTGTGATTGTTTTTCTCTTGGTATTCAGCTGGAGTACGGTTTTGTTTTTTCCTTTGTTTCTTTGATTTTGTTGTTTGTTTGTTTGCTTTTCCTTTCTTTTCTTACTTTCTCTCTGGCATGGTTTGTCCTGTTTTGTTTTTCTTTCTGTATATTGGTTTTTCGGTGTGTGAAAATATTTGTGTTTGCTGCTTTTCTACTTTCTTCTTTTATTTCTTTCCCTTTTTCTTTTCTTCCTTCTTTTCTCTCATTCAAGATTTAGATCTCTAACCTTTCTTTTTGTTTTATTCTATTTGTCCTTTTCCTCTGTTTTGTCAACTATCTTGCTTGAATTTATGATACTTTCACGTGAGTAGACACTGTCTCTTCTCTTTCTTGTTCACTTTGAAACTCCTAGACCTTCTCTTCTAATACTCCCCTCCTGTGTCTTTCAATTACTCAATCCTGGATGATCATCCTGTGTCCTCCAACCTTGCTCCTACTATATGTGGCCTCACTCATCTCTCTATCCTACCCCCATCTTCCTGTACATCACTTTACACAACAGTGTAAGATCACTTTACTACGTGGAAACTCATTGCATACAAGTTCCTGGAATAAGTGAGATTATATTATATTTCTGTAGATCTTCCTCATATGATTATAGACATCAGACTAATAGTTACCACAGTTTGTCAGTAACCAGGTTGCACTTGAGTCTGTTGTGATGGCCAACTGAACTGCTTTAACTAGGATGTCACATATGCTATAACCAGCATTTCCCCCCATATGACAACACTGCAATTGTAAGAGGTGATAAGCATTACCATAGTCCAGTACCAAAGGAATGGGCCCTGAATCAAATACATAGCAATTCCTCAGTCTTAACATATTGGGAAGGTAGGTACTTGGGATAGACATAAAGACCAAGAACCACCTACATATAGAAGACCTCTGGAGGAACAGATGCCTCCTAGGAAAGCCTCAACAACAGTGATAAGGATATCTAACATAAAAAATCTACAAATATCAATGCCCAAAACAAAATAAAATGGAAAATACAAAATGACAACACGAAGAAGCAAAACGCAATCCCAAACACTCAGCCCACCCAGGACAAGCCCAGAGCACAAAGAGATAGAGGAAATTGGAAACCAACAAATGGAGCTCTCAGAAGAAGTGAAAAAATAAATGGAAGAGGCCATAGGAAAAATAATCTCTAAGGTCCAAAAAGAAATGGCCACCAAAATGGAAGACATTAAAGCACATACAGATTAAGAAATACAGGAACTCAGGAAAATGTTGGAAACCATGAATGCCAAACATAGACAAGAAATGGAATCAATGAAACAGATCCAAACAGAAATGCAGAAGATTAGAAACTCCACTGAAAGCACACACAGCAGACTGAATGAAAGCAAGGATAGAATATTAGATATAGAAGACAGGAGTGTGACTAGAAGCCAGGAAAAGAAAGATATCTTAAAAATCACAAGAGATAATGAAAAATCAATCCAACAGCTACAGGATGAAGCAAAGAAGAACAGCATAATACTGATTGGAATCAGTGAGACAGTTGGAGACAGAGAAAAAGTCATTGAAAACCTCTTCACAGAAATAATGACAGAACACTTCCCAAACATGGATAAAGAATTTTACATAAAAATAGATGAAGCATACAGAACTCCAAATAACCATGACAAAATAAATCTACACCAAGTCATATAATAATTAAGATTCCAGAAATTCAGCACAAGAACAAAATAGTAAAAGCAGCTAGAGAAAAGAAACATATCACCTATAAAGGAATGCCCATCAGAATCATAGCAGACTTCTCAACATAAATCCTCAAATCATGGAGAGCTTGAAGTAAGGTATTTCAAGCCCTAAAGGAAAATGATCTTCAACCCAGATTGATGTATCCCACAGAACTATCTTTTAAAATTGATGGTGAAATAAGATACTTCCATGACAAAGAACAATTGAAGAAATTTAGGACCACAAAAGCAGCTCTACAGAATACTCTGAAAGGCATATTAGAAAGAGATAACAAAGACCACAAACACATGAACATCAATATAAAGAAACCACCAGGAAGGGTAAGCAGTTAAACAGAGGAGAAAGTCAAGGAACAAACAACAGGAAAACAACGTGAAAAAGAAAAGCCAATACATATCATTTATAACCATCGATATAAATGGTCTCAACTCACCAATCAAAAGTAACAGACTGGAAGAATGAAACAAGAAGCAAGAGCCAAAAATATGCTGCATTCAAGAGACATGTTTAACCCCAAAAGAAATTCATGACTAAAAGCCAAAGGATGGAAAACAATTCTTCATGCCACAGGAACCCAGAAAAGAGCAGGGGTAGCTATTCTCTTTGCAGACAGTGTAAACTTTAAGCCAAAACTAACTAAAAGGGACAAAAGAGGTCAGTACATACTTGTTTAGGGAAAACTCCATTAAAGAAGAGATAGCAATCATAAATATTTATGCATAGAACACAGGTTTACCCAACTACTTAAAACAAATATTAACCGACATGAAAAACCAAATAAGCACTTACACAGTTGTAGTGGGGGATCTTACTAGCCCAGTGTCACAAATGGATAGACTGACTAGACAAAAAAATCAAAAAAGAAGTATTGGAATTTAACCAGGTCTGTGAACAAATGGACTTGGTAGATACCTACAGAGCGTACCTCCCCAAAACATCAGAACACACATTCTTCTCAGCTGCACATGGGATGTTCTCCAAAATAGCTCATATATTAACAAAACATGTTTATGCAAATGTAGAGAAACTGAAATCATTCCATGCATACTCTCTGACTACAGTGAAAATTAAAGGTGAAATCACATGGTATTTACAATTAAATGAAAATGTTGATACAACATACCTAAATTTATGGGATGTAATGAAATCAATCCTAAAGGGAAATTTATAGCGATGAACTCACACCTAAGAAAAACAGAAAGAGATGAAATCAACAACCTAATGTCGAACCTCAAACATCCAGACAAAGAAGAACAAATCAAACCCAAATCTCCTATAAGGAAGTAAATTATAAAGATAAGAGCAGAAATCAGTGCAATAGAGATTAAGAAAACAATAGAAAGACTCAATGAGTCAAAAAGTTGATTCTTTGAAGGAGTAAATAAAACTGATAAACCACTAGCACACACCATCAAAAAGAGGAAAGTGAAAACAAATTCAAACAATTAAGAATGAAAAGGAGGTAATCACAATGGGTCCCACAAAAATCCAGGAGATCATCAATACCTACTATAAGAACCTATATTTTAATAATATGGAAAGCACAGAAGAAATGGAGAGATTCCTAGACACAATCAAATTGCCTAAACTAAATCAAGAACTTATAAAAATTCTAAATAATCTGATATAGGACAATGAAATTGAAAATGAAATTAAAGATTTACCAGTAAAGAAAAACCTAGGTTCTGATGAATTTCACCCCTGAATTCTGCAACAAATTTAGCGAAGAACTAATGCCACTAATGCTGAAAATCTTTAAAGAAACTGAAAGAGAAGCAGTGTTTACAAAATCATTCCTGGAAGCAAGTATTATCCTGATTCCAAAACCAGAGAAGAACCCAACTACAAAAGAACACTATAGAAAAAAAAAAAAAAAAAGATGGACAGACAGACAGAAAAGAAAAGAAAGCTACAGGTCATTCTCCCTAATGAACACAGATGCAAAAATCTCAACAAGAAATGGGCAAACAAAATGCAGCAAGTCATCAAAAAGATTATACATCATGACCAAGTAGGAATCATCCAAGGGATGCAGGGATTATTCAATATACACAAATTAATAAATGTAATACACCATATGAACAGAACCAAAGACAAAAATCACATGATCATATCAATAGATGCAGAAAAAGCATTTGACAAAGTCCAACACCCACTCATGATAAAAACCTTATAGAAAATTGGCATAGGTGGTCTTTACCTTAATTTTATAAAAGACATCTATGACAAACCAACAGCTAACGTGATATTAAATGTTAAAAAAATGAAAGCTTTCACTCTAAAATCAAGAAGAAGATAAAGATGTTCACTGTCTCCACTCTTGTTCAACACAGTACTGGAAACTTTATTTATTTATGTATGTATGTATGTATTTATTTATTTTGCAGCACCGGGGGATTGAACTCACAACCTCGTGCCTGCCAGACAGGCACTTAAGCCTTTGAGCCAAACTCCCAGCCCTATTCCTGGAAACTTCAGCCAGAGCAATTAGACAAGAGAAAGAAATAAAAGGAATAACAAAAGAAAAGGAAGATGTTAAATTATCATTATTTGCACATGACCAGATACTCTCCATAGAAGACCCCAAAAAATCCTCCAAAAAACTTGTAAATCTAATATCCAAATTCAGTAGTGTAGCAGGATACAAAGTCAACACTCAAAAATCAATAGCATTCCTGTACACAAGCAACAAATTCCCAGAGAGAGGAATTAGGGAAGGTACACCCTTCACAATAGCATATAAAAAATGAAATACTTAGGAGTCAATCTAATGAAGGATATAAAAGATCTGTACAGTGAAAACTACAGTGCCCTAAGAAAGGAGATTGAAGAGGTTATCAGAAAATGGAAAGATATCCCTTGTTGTGTGTTATGGCTTGTGTTTGTCCCATCAAAACCTCATGTGGTCATGGGGGATTGGGCTATTTGAAGGTGACTGAGTCTAGTATTTGTGATTAGTTCATTGTATAGCACTGGGGTTGGCAGTGTGAGTGCTGCACCTGCCCAGGGGCAGGGAGTCGGCATACAGTAAAAGGGCAGGAAGCAGGCATGCTTTCTGTTTTGCCCTTTTCACTCGTGTGTCACTTGCGGCCCCTTGGCCATGGCATCCTGCCTTGGAGCCAGCTGAATATGGACTGAACCCTCCAAAAACTGCAATCTAAATAGATCTTTCCTTCCTTCATTTTGGATGTCAAGTATTTTGTCCCAGCAATGAGAGAAAAGTAATCAAGATGCTGTTGGATGGGAAGAGCCAACAGAGTGAAAATGGCCGTATTCCCAAAACTGCTACACAGATTTAATACCATTCTCATCAAAGCATCATTAGCCTACCTCACAGATCTAGAGAAAACATTCTTAAAATTCATTTGAAACCAGAAGAGACCTAGAATAGCGAAAGCAATTTTAGGCACCAAACACAAGTTGGGGGCATCACAGTCCCAGACCTGATACTATACTACAAGGCTACTGTGCTAAAATCAACACTGTACTGGGAAAAAAAAAAAAAGAAAGAAAGGAAGGAAGGAAGAAACAGGCCTGAGGGTCAATGGAACAGAATAGAAGATGCAGATACAAACCCAAACACACTCAGCCACCTTATCTTTGACAAAGAAGCCAATCTTGTTCATTGGAAGAAAGATAGCCTTTTTAATAAATAGAGTTGGAAAAACTGACTTTCCACATGTGGAAGATTAAAACTAGAATCACGTCTATTGTCATGCACTAAACTAAAGTCAAAATGGATCAAAGATCTAAATATTAAAATAGAAACACTAAATTTACTGAAAGAGAAAATAGGGAGAATCTTGAAGTCATGGCTGTAGGCAGCGATTTCATGAATAAAACCCAGACTGCAAAGAAAACATTACAAAGAATCAACTAATGAGATCTCACCTTATTAAAAAACTTTTGCATAACAAAAGAAATCAACAGAGTGAAAAGACAAGCCACAGAGTGGGAAAGCCAACTGTCTCTCAGACAAAGGACTTATATCTAGAACATATAAAGAACTGAAAAAATTTAGACCCCTCAAATTCAACGACCCAATCCAAAAATGGGCATCTGGAATGAATACACTCTTCTCAGATGAATAAAGGCAAATGGCAAATAAATACATGAGAAAATGATCAACATCAATTGTCATTCAAGAAATGCAATTCATTTCACCCCAGAAAGAATGGCTATCATCAGTAAATCATCCAATAGCAAATGCCGATGGGGCTGCAGGGAAAAAGCAACCCTTCTCCATTGCTGGTGGGAGTACAGACTGGTACAACTATTGTGGAAATTGGTGTGGAGATTCCTTAAAAAGCTAGAATTAGAGGTCCCATTTGCCCCAACTATTCCCCTTATGGGTATCTTCCCAGAAGAATGGTTTTAAACATCATACCACGGCAATATATGTGCACCCATGTTTATAGCAGCATAATTTGTAATAGCTAAATCTTGGAAACAACTCAAATGTCCATCAGCCGAGAAATGGATAAAAAAGATGTGGGCTTTTTTATACAATGGACTACTACCCAGCCATAAAGAAGGATAAACTGGAGACTTTATAGGTAGATGGATGCAACTGAAGACCATACTCATAAGTGAAATAAATCAGACCCATATGTGTAAACATCGTACTGTCTCACTAGTGTGAGAAACTGAACAAGTAAATAAGATCTGAAATGTATAATAGAGGTTTTGAATTAGGAAGAAACTGTTCAAAAGAAAAGACAAAATCTGATGCGGAAAAAAGGAAAGGAAGATAGTTAAGATACTTATAAAGCTAGTTTTTCTCAGTTCATTGAAAAGAAAGTTTGTGCTAATATTGTTTGGACAAGATATGCCTATATCTTGCACTCTGAATAACTACTATGAAGACAACAATACACAACGTATTAATTATTGTAATTCTTCGAATAACCTGTTTTGAAACTGTTTTATTGTTATTTTTTCCTCTTTAAAATAAAAAATAATAAATTACAATGTTGAGCTGCAGTGTATATAATACATAATTATTCTGATAGCTAAAACCCCATGCACTTTAAAAGGGAATACCACAAATTAATGTGGATATATTTCTTGAAGAAGTGAAAGAATGAGAGTTCATTTTGAAAGAATGATTTGAGGTGTGCATTTTAAAGAACTGTGTTGTTTCTCCTCAAAATGCAGCCCATTGAGTTGGTCACAGCTCATCTTTGGGACAAGTCATATGGCCAGAAGTTGAATGCTGGGCTTTGCTGATCCAGGTGGGCCTTATTTTTACAGTCTCGCATCCAGTTTACTGTCTGTCATCACATGGACTTAGTGTCAGGAACTAACAGGTTTCAAATATTGATGGGCAATTGCTGATGGATTCAGAAACTTGGAACTTGTCCAAAATATCCAATTCTTACAGCAGCCAGAAAAATGGGCTGTTTTATAAAATGTTCACAGCCTTCTATTTTTACATGGGATAAAACAAATACTGCAAGAAAAAAAAAAACCTTCTCTTTTGATATATTAATATGTCAGTATTTTGAAAGTTTCACCACCTGGATCAAGAACCTAGCTTAGAGTAGCACATATACATTTGCAAGGTGAATACATTTCTTCAAATATATTTGGCACTTAAAAATTTACATTTGAGTACTCTTTTATTCAGCCTGCTTTCTTTTCCCCTACATTTTTTACATCCATGATGCTCAAGAGGAAATATGAGACTCACTTAATACTTTAGAATGTCATAATCTCTCAAGTCAGGCTTCTATCTGGGCTTGTCTGTTTTTGTGACAAGTACACTAGCTAGAGTCATGTATGTCTCAAAGAAATCCATGTTACTTTTTTGCTTTGTTGCCTACTGAATATTTTTGCTCCTTTGAATGGAAGGAAAGTGACATTGGGCTGGTTCTGCGTGCATGTAGAGTGTGTGCAAACACAAAATATTTTGCCAAGAAGGATGATCCAATTTTCTTAATTATCCTGTATTAACAAATTGTCCATTTTTTTGCTGACAAATACTGGAGGAGAATAATGCATAAGAAAATATCCTTTATTGTCTTTTTAAAGTTCTATTATGTGTGTGAGTGCATGTGTGTGTGTGTGTGTGCATATGTGTGTTTGTGTGTGTGCTTAAGACCCTGGTGTAGAATCAGGCTATATCCATTTGCAATGCTAATGCTAAAAGAGAGAAAGCTGATTTCAGGATTTGAATAATTTCATTTAGTCAATAAAGGGATAGATCATTCTGCAACAGCTATTTTTCCTTGATGTGACTTTGAATTAGAAATTCAGTCCATCTCCTAGAAGCACTTATGCAAATCCAGGCGATAGTGGAGTGGCTGATCACATTAGAGCCGCAGGTTACTAGATTACCTGTGTGACTGTGATGAAAAGATCAGTGCGTTTTCATGCTGAGATGAAATGATGCAACACATTGTATCATGTCATCAGCAAATGTCATTTTAATAGGACTACAAATCATTGTGACATCAACAACCTCAAACAAATCTTCTGGATATTTAAAAATGCTGATTTTTCCCTAGAGGCCAGTGAAAGATATAAAACAAAATAAAGAGGATGTCTCAGTCATAATGTAGCAATATCAAGATAGCAGAATTTTCCATTTATTGTAAGCTGTAAACTAACCTAGATGGCCAGAGGACAAGTGATGCTGGGCTTTTATGAGACTGCGGATGATGAATTCCCACACAACTTCCAGTCAACTCTCAACCTGTGTGTCAAACACACAAAGAATAGTGGTGCACAGTTTTTTTTAATGGCAGGATAATCAAAGAAAAATATATGTGTAGTACAATGTTCAACCACTTTATCTCTGGGATCAGTATGAAAGAAATAGCACTAGAAAGAAAATACTGTCTGCAGCAGGTATCAGGCTAATTCATTTATAATCAAATCTGGCATTTAAAAAATAACAGATTGATTCAAAAAGACTTGTGTAGTAGCTGTTATAGTGTGGTTGGATGGCCCCCCACTTAAGCCTCATGTAATCATGGCCAGGGCTGAGTCTGGCGTTCATGATTTGCTTGTTTTCTGGAGCTGAAATTGGTGGTGTGGGTGCTGCACTCGCCCAGGTGTGGAACCAACATACAGTGTAAGGGTAGGAAGAAGGTGTATCTTCTCACTCTTGCCTGGTTCACCCCCTTGCTGTTTTGCAGCCACCATGAGTGGCTTCCCTGCCACGCTGCCCTGCTTTACAGCCAGCTGAATATGGACTGAAACCCCCAAGAACTGTAAGAAATAAATCTTTTCCTTCCTTCATGTTGAGCATCAGGTATTTTGTCTGAACAACAAGAGAAAAGTGACCAAGACAGTACCATAATGCCCTTGGTTCCAATAGCTTATGATCTTTCTAGAAAACATGGGTCCAGACCTCAGATGGTTTAAACACAAACTGAATCAGCTAACAAAAGTCAGTTGAGTACACAGAATTGCTCTAGAATACTACTTTATCTACCAAAAACTGTTACTTCTTTTTAGAAATATTCAGCCCCTGTGGGTTACACATAAGCTACAAAAATGTGTAAAATAGACCATCTAAGCTACTACAATTGTAATGCAGATGTCACTTTATCACTTTATTTCAAATTTTTAGAAACTTAGAAGAAAAAAATGAGTAAGAGTAAAAAATGAACTGCCTGTATCCTTTGAGTGCTCTTTTAAAAAGTAAATTTAAGGCAGCTTTGAAAATACTTATTACCTAAAGAATGTCATCCTATACCTTCTTAAAAATATAGAAAAGGCAAATATGAGCCACAAAAACCATGATTAGAACAACAGAGAACTCAAAACCTTGGAAATGCCTTCTGCGATTTAAATTGAATAACCCTGGCTGGAATGCAATTTCGGGATACTGAAGGTGACCACAGGCATTATCCAAGTAAGGGTGTCCCAGATCTACCTTATTTGGGAATTTTCAGAACAAAAGAGTGTTTATGATGTGTTCTGTCTACAGACAAGAGTCTGTGGTCACACTTTAAGCTATTTTGAGCACAGAATTATTTCAGAGTTAATAAGACAATGCCATATAAAATGACAAAAGATTACTGAAAGCATAGTTTTGCAGAGGTTTTAGATGGAATGAAAATAGCTTATTTTTTCTACCACTATGGTTTCTCTAAGCTCCCTCACTTAGCAACCTAATCGTTAGTGTTTGCACCCATGGAAATAAATTATTCTTTCCAAAATAATCACATGTAGGCTATCCTTTATATTATCCTACATCTTTTCCTTGAGCAAACATCAAAGTGTTTCCATTTAGTTATCCGTTTGTTTTAAAATACACAAGTCTGACTGAAAAAAAGCTTTGTCAGCTTACCTCTTATCTTCTCTTTTTTAGTATTATAGATATATAATGTCTGTTTTCTCAGCATTTGTATTCATTGGAGCCTATGGGATAACATTAAGTTAGATGCCAACATTCTAACACTGGGCATGTGGCATAAATTTCAAAATGATAGTTGGGGTTACCTTCTCCCATTGGTGAAGAAGACATAATATTATACTGTGGTCATAATAATAATATAGTTTAGCTACTTTGTCTTCCATTTCAAAGTCTAATGTAAATTTCCTACTGACAACAGATTTTTCTTATCTAAACAATTTTTAGGAATTGTTCATAATGAATTTATTCATCATTTCTAATCCTGTTATTCCTGAAATCTTTCACATATAATAAAAGACCTCTGGAAGGGTTAATTTCTTAGAAAAATACACACTAATTCCAACGATGAACACTACAGCAAAAATTGGAGGGAGGAAACTTCCAGCCTGAAAAAATGTATTTTTTAAAATTTTTACCAAGTCAGTGTAAGAATGAGTTCTGAGCTCAGTGGGTGGGAAGAGCTGGCATTACCTGCATCAGCCTGCAGGAGCAGGGGGTAGCTCTAGCTGTGCTCTTAGTACTAAGTCACCTTGGGAAGTGCAGCCACAGAGACTCTCGCAGGTGCAGATTCTCAAGAATAGTCAATTGAAAAACGTGCTTCCTCAGGATTTCCTTAAGATTCTCAAAGTCAACAGCAAAGTAAGAACAATGACCCGATAGGTCACTGTTGTATATTAATGAGATAAGACTCCTTTAGCAGTCTGGATACATAATTCACTTCGGAATTTGGATGACTGGATTTTTTTAATTGTGTGCATCTGCAAAAGGTTGCTAACTTTTCATGTAAGACATTGAAGTCTTTACTATTAAGACCTACTGTCCACAAATATGATCGTTTCTGAAATATTTTGAAATCAAGGACAAGCCTAAAGTTTATCCAGTTTTTAATGACACTTTGATTTTTAAAAAACTGAAAGTTTCATCATGGCATCGCACCTGCTCTCTGCAGGCATCTGTGAGTGTTCTCGGGCTCTGCGCCTATATCCCTGCATCGTTCACTCCTTAATTCTTTTATTCCTTAATTCTTTCACTCTCAAACTATTTATTGAATACTTGCACAGGCCAGTCACTGAGCTAGGCTCTGACAAGCCACTGGTACATGTTGATGAACAAGAACAGACACCATCCCTGCTCCAGATCAAGGCTGGTAGAACACAGTACCCTTCCTTTTAACTGGGTGACCTCATGCTAATTATTTAACAACCTGGGAGCCTGTGTGGGTGTCCTGTTGGGAAACATGAGGATAACAAATCATAGTTACAAAACTGAGAGGTTAATTGACAACCAGGTGTCACTTAACTGATGAAAGGTATTTTCATCAAAAATTATTAAATGTTGAGTTATTTGAAAAAGGTTTCCCTGGGAGGAATAGAGGCTGAGAAATGGCAGATGGTCTTTAAAATAGTTGTAGTCTTTCAGACCTCAGAGGCACAAAGATAGCTGCAAAAGGTGATCACATTCCCCACACACACAGGTGCCTCCCAGTGGCACCAGCATCAGAAAAGGTGACCACAAATTTATCGAATGTGTCTTTTATGAATAACTTCATTGACTACCAGGTAGAAATCCACAAAATCTCCTCTTAAAGAGCAAAGTTCACATTTTTCCTAAAGAAGTTGCCCAAAGAATTGAGATAACAATCTAAATGGTATCATAATTTGGCTCTGGAATTACATTTTTGTTAAGCATTGTACAGCTTAGAAAAATCTAATAAAATATCAGAAATAAGCAGTAGATTCTGGCTGACAGCAGAGCCCAGAGGCATGCGCGCCCACTGAGTAAGAAGTGAAGATGTCACCACGTTCTCAACCCTTTCCCTCACTTTACCCTCTATGTATTGATTGTGAAACACAGTAAAGGCACTGTCAAATCCAAATTTTAAATGGATTCAGATGGAACAACATTTTTTAAGGAAGATTTTTTTTTAACTCATTTCCCATGGAGCCCACAATCAAGAAATGAACACAGCATTTCAAAAAGTCACATGAGGGCCCTGGTGTCAGCTGTATTTCCACCAACACACAAAGCACAACCTTGAGGAAACTTTATTTTCCACTGCAATGAGATTCTAAATGTCTCACTTTGAATTGATTTATTCAGGGATGTTTTGGTTTGAATATAAAATGTTCCCTCAAAATACTCATGTATGGGAGGTTTGGTTCCCAATGCAGCAATGTAAGAGGTGAAGTTTTGGAGAAGTTATTAGATCAGGAAGGTCTGAGTTAATCCACTGATGAATTATGTCTCAATAGATTTATCAGGAAGCAGAGACTATTTTGATGGGGCAAATGCTGCTGTGGGTAGAGGGCATGGCTTGGAAGGATATATTTTATCTCCTGTCCCTCTCTCTCTTTCTTTTTCTCTCTCACTCTGCTTCCTGGCTGCCATGACCTTCTTTTGTGATCAATCTCATGGGGAAACTAACTTACTTTGGACATTATACAAGAAAATGAAGGGCGGCCAATACTGAATATATTGAATATGTAACTATGTACATTAGTATGGGTTTAGATGTCTCACAATGATCCATGTGTTAAAGACTTAGTTCTCTAACTTGTGGTCCTACTGCAAGGTGAGGGTATCATTAGGAGTTGTGACCTAATCAGAGGTCCATGGGTCACTGGGGTTTGCCCTCAAAGAGATAAACTCAGACTTTTCCTCAACTCTGTTTCACTTTCTGGTCATGAGGTGTATGGTTTTGCTCCACACATTTCTCTCATGATGTTCTGACTCACTGCAAGCCCAAATGCAATGATTACTGAAATCTCCAAGATTATGAAACCAAATAACCATTTTTTTATATAAAATTGGTGATCTCAGGTATTTGTCATAGTGATGGAAAGCTAACAACCAACATAGTATGGAAGACCTAATTATTTGGAAGTTTTCAATCTTCTACCTTGTAGAGAGGTCATTGACCATAAATAAGGAAATATTTCAATAAAGGGAAAGATGCTACAAAACAGAGAAGACTATCTCTTGATCTCAATGTTTTTCAATGCTCTAAAGCACATACTTGGTTCTTTTATAGTACAGCTTCTGGCTTGTACCCAAATTAAGGAATATTTTTAATGTACGTGTGTATGTATAGGCATGGGCACAAATAAAGGTATAGGTATACAAGCGTATGTAAAGATACACGTAACTGCAGCACATACAGCTAGGACTGTCTTTGAAGAGAAAATAGTATCTTAAATGTACTAAACTTATGTCATTTTCTTTTCAAGTTGAGACTGGTTTCATTAACTCTAATGAGTACTATATTTAATAAAGATTTTCAAGAGATAATACTTAATTTTTACTTTCATAGACTACTGGCAGAAATAAAATGGGTGAAAACTTAGAGAACAACTTGTCAATACAAATCAAAAGTCTTAAAAATATGTATGTGATTTGATCTACTAATTCTGCAAACAGATATTTATCAAAGTCATGTTAATATGCAAAGATGTACTTTGAAGGAAACGAGGCACAAAAGAAAACTACAGTAAATATTTAAATTTTTAAAACTTTGTTAATGTAAAAGTTACATTGCCCTTAATCTCCCTCAAAATACTTCCATGCCCTGCAAGCACACTTAGATATTTTTCTGGCCACCTTCTAAAGCATCTCTGGAATTCCTTTTTCAGAAATGTCTCTAGCTGTCCTGTCATGGCTGCTGCAGTGCCCTGCATTGATTCAAAACTTTATCTGCCACAGTCATTTTGACTTTGGGGAAGAGCCAAAAGTCACTCAGTGCCAGGTCTGGTGAATAGCGTGGATGAGGGCACATCATGAGATTTTTCACAAGCACACTTTCCACTGAATGGCACTCGCCAGTAGCGTTCACATTTTTTATCACACCTAATAAAAACACTCACAAAAGAGAGCTTCCCTCATGGCTTCAGAAAGTGGCAAGGAGGATGGAATAAATATGTTTCAGATGAGGGAGAATCTTGAGGCGATGTGTCTTTTACTGTAATGAATTTTATTTAAACGTTCATCATATACTTTGATCACCTCCTTTATCTATTAAAATGTGGTCTAGCAGAAAAACTATACCTGATCTATGCATTATGTATAGTGCATTATGAGACAGCACAATACGGCAGTCAAGGAATACATTTAATTTCATATGTCCACTCTGCATTGTGACATATATATATATATATATATATATATACATATATTCCTTGACATGGAAAAATGTTTGTTGTAAGTGAAAAGGCAATTTTCAAGGAAGGTAATAATAATACTAGCTAATATTTCTGCAGTATCAGCTGCAAGAAAAGCACATGTCCTTGTGCTTTTTACATAGTAGCTCATTGCAACCACATTGACATTTTCCCTGGTTTATCAATGAAGAAGCCAAATCCAGAGACCTTAAGTGATTTTCCAAAAATAAAACAGCTAGTAAATGACAGGTGTGAGCTTTAAATTTACACAGTTTGACTACAGAACTCTCGCTCTCAATCTCTAACACACTGTCTGTCATTGTCTTGCTACATGTGGGGTTTTGCTCATAAATTCGCCTTTCTATGTAGACATTCAGAAAACAAACTATAGAATGACATCTGTTGAGGCTTCATATGGTTATCCTTAAGTGACTAGATTTTTATTTTAATTTCTGATTAGCAGTATATTCTAGAATAAATACTTTAGCGTTTGTGCTTATTTTTAAGAGGGGAAAAATGGTGAAAGAGTACAAATAATTTTTCTGCATAGCCCTGGAACATACCATGGAGAAGTAGAATGCTCTTCCTAATAGCTCCTAGACATAGCAGCTGAGAAGCTATAAGGACCACAAAGAGTGCAAACTATGGAAAATCTGCATGTGTATAAGAGACGATTAAGTAACATTCCTTCAGCTTTCTTGAAAGTGAAACACCTTGGAATATCAAATTACTCTTCCTGGCCAGTGAGTTATTGCTCCTGCACAAAATGCTAAAGCTGCCCCAATGGCTTCAAAGAGCTAATGTGGCCTCCAAAACTGCCCGATTCTCATGCAGTCGGGGATTTGGTTTAGCTTGTTAAACTGCTTGTCCTGGAGTCTTTTTCCAGGTCTATCCAAAAGTAGAAATATTTGGTTGTAATTTTCATGGAATACATTGTAAAATATATCTTGTCACAGTTTTGTTTATTTTATGTTCACAGTTAGCCAATGTGGTTTGTTTGACATCCCCATTTTCACCCAAAAGTTTTTAAAAATGAATGCTGAAGTTACCCCAGGAAAGCATAGTCTATCACTTCACCTACTCTCGATGGAGCCAAACCATGCTTGCTCCAGGTCTCAGAAGGAATAGCTTTCGTTTCTCCCAGTACAAGACACTAACAGAGCCTTCCAGTTCTAATAGAGTAATACTGGTTGGGGTTTTCTGGCTGTCTTTCCAATAGGCAACATGGAAATCTCTACTATTGGCAAAGTGAGGATGGGTAAATAGATTTTTTTCTTTTCTTTTTCCTCTTGAAATCTGTCCCTTCCTTCTCTCCTTCCTTCCTTGTCTGCCTCCCTGACTGATTCCCTCCTACTTCCTTTCCTTCCTTTCTACTTCCTTCTTTCTTTGTTCCTTCCTTTTCCCTTCCCCTCTTCTTTTCTTCCTTCCTTTATCAATTAGTGTCCTTTGGTTTTTACACTGTCTTTCAGAAACTGCCCTACCAGTAGATTACACAATCCGAGCAGAGCTCCTCTCTACTAAGCCTGTAACCCTACACATGCTTTCAAGAAAAGCTACGTTTTCAGGGAATGAAACTTTAGCCACTACTGCATGCTGCTCTTGTCTGAGCTCTGTGATTGCTTCGTTATTTCTCCCCTGAGGATTCGATGGATTTGGTTCAAGCACCATTGAACGTGATGCTGTATTAATTGCCCTGGAGGGTAGCGAGGCCTTTGAACTGTGGCTGTGAGGGATATTTTGCTGTAAGACATGTGTCAGCACTTGGCTGGTTAACTCGGAGGCTCGGATCTGTAGCATGCTGGGACCAAGGATCTGGAAAACTACTTTGCATCCTAATCTTACATCTGTTTTCCATCATGTCATGAGATTGACTGGCTATTCAAACAGGGAAGCATCGTTCTGGAATAGCCAGAGTCTAAGTACAAATATTGTACTGTCAAAGAATATTAAGAATTTTCCCTAATTTTTTCAAGTTCTCCTGAACAGCTGGCATACATAGGTGAGGGGATGATGCGATGGCTTAATTGCCTGACCTTCCACCCCCAGAGAAATTGTCTGTGTGTAAGTTACATGTCAGCATTACGATACTGAAATGTAAATTGAAGATGATCTCTCCACTTTCAGTGAAAATATAACCTCATTTTTCATTGGCCTAATTTTGAACCGATTCTAGAGTTCACACGCCACTCAGAGGTTATTCATACTCAGTTTATATGCTGTTACATCTCAAATGCAATCAACACCTTTCTATCAAAGAACACAGAACAGTGGATTCACCTGGAGTGACTTCTTTTTTCTTTCAACCCTCCTGAGTTGAAAAGAGTACTGTGAGTGCGATAGAAGCCGCCATTCCCATGGCTACAGATAAAGACAACAACAAAAGTCAACAATTGCATAGTCAGTCCATGGCCGTAATTCTAGATTGGTTCTTAGAGTAATAATTCTGCTCTTGAATTTCAGAATAGTAGACCAGTTGCCCTTCCTCTGAATGCTACATCCTGTCAAAGAGTATTGGTTAGTTACTCCTTCCTAAGGTCTCCCAATTTTGCAGTGATTATAGATGCACTTCACAAAGGCATACGGTATAATTAGGAATAGTATGGCAAATTCTAAATTTCTATTGAAATGTCGTTTGTAACAGTCATTTGTTCTCATAGTTCCATGATTAAAGAAGTAAAAAGAAAATGATCATTGACTATCTTCCCACATGCCACTGTGGAACTCAGTCCTCAGACTATCTAAACACTTCTTGCTTTTGGGAGAAAGAGGAAGTTTGCAAAAAATCAGGCCTGGCAAGAGGGCACCCATTCAGTGTGTAGAAGGAGAAAAGTGACCGGCGGTGTCAGTGAAGCATGGAAACCCCAAGTAGTGTAGTGTAGTATTTCCTTTAAAACAAAAGCTTTCAATTCTTCTTATAATTGATTGACTTGTTAGCAGATTGAGCCATGGAGATGCCACCATACTGATGGCTGGAACAGAGCTGACAGAGTGTGTGGAAAACTCCGCTGCCTTCCTTTACCACTATTATTTTTGAATTCTGGGTTTGATTTGAACAAATTTTGCAATCTAGTATTTGTTGCATAAATATTACATATGCTCAGGAATTGTTCTTGAGTTGACAGTCACTGGGAGTGTCCCAATGGGCAGTTTTTAAGCCTTGGATTTTTTAAGCAGCAACACGTCCGGAATCCTGAGTCTATGGGTCATTTCATTTCTCCCTCATTTTCTGGAGGCCTTCATTTGTTTGGGATAAGTGTCAGTTACTATGACTAACAACAAGGACCCATGATCTTTAAAAAACCATCCATTTGGGCCATTATTCAACAAATATTTCTTTAGCTTTTGTGATGTACATGCATGGTGAAGGTAGCTTATCCCTGTTGATAGGGTCATTGTGTAAAAAACGACGATCTAGTACGTATTGGGTATGCTATGTCCCCCCAAGTCCTCACATACTTTTAATGAGGCTAAGTCTGGTGCTTGCTTATGTTTGGTTTGTTGTCTAGTGCGGGGATTGGCAATGTGAGTGCTGTACCCACCCAGGGGTGGAGCCAACATACAGTGTAAGGGAAGGCGGGTCTTCCTCTTCCGCTCTCTCTCTCCTGCCCTCTCTTCTCTCTCACCAGCGTGCCTTGCTACTTGCAGCTTCCATGAACAGCAGCCCCACCACACAATTTGGAGCCAACTAAGTAGGACGAAACTCCTGAGAAACTATAAGAATAAATCTTTCCTTCCCTAATTTTGGGTGTCAGATATTTTGTTTTGGCAATGAGTGAAAGGTAACTAAGACATAGTATAATACAAACTACTAACTGATTATAAACTCAGGCTATAAATGTTGAAAAAAATACGAGAAAATGCCTGTGAGAGTACTTCATAACTCCAAAAACCTTTCATAATGTAAGCTTTTATTTCAAAGTAGAAAGAGCAACCAAAAGAAGACATCTAGAAAATGCTAAGTTTGTTCTCAATAATTCTCTAACATCACAGGATGCCCAGTAGATTTGCAATCTGTGTTTTAGGGCCTTGCCTTAAAAACACAATACTGGCTTAATGAGAATAAAATAGAATTGATCTGTGGAATACATCACTTTTGACTCAACTCACTTAACCTCTCTGAGTCACACCGTCTTTGAATGTATCTGAGAACTCACGTATTTTGCCTGTCATTGTAAGCATTAAATTACATGTTTGCAAATACTCAACAAAAATAGATGATTGGTTCTCATTAGATGGTTTCTATAATTTTCTCATTATAATGATAGTGACTTCTCCAAAATATTATTAGCAACAAAAATTATTTGTAGCTTACAGAGTATTTTTAGAAATGAACACAGTTTTCATAATCGCTAGATTTATGCTGATTACTCACTTGCTTTCTATTTTAAGCAAGTGAGATTTTTTTGTGAAAATGTAAAAACTTTTAAAAAGAAAAATATGCTTACCATGGGCTGTCTGACATAAAAATATTTCTTTCACATAATCTTTAAGGGTAGAGTAGTACTAGAAATATTTCCAAATGTTTGGAAGTCTAAGTTTTAGTATATTGTTCAGGTTTTTTCCTTTTAGAGTTTTTTTATTATAATATTTGCAAGTTGAAGTTAAAAATATATGGAAATATCAGTGAATCTTGGGAAAAATTAAATATACGATAAATGAACCATGTTAACATGTTAATTACATGTATAAGTAAAATACATATTAAATACAAATGTGTGTAAATTATATAGATATTTATGTATCGTCATATGCCAGTGTTAAAAGCAAAGTAGGTTTGTCATCTATGCTTCACAAGAATGCACTAGTGAGGATAGATCTGTAAGGAATATGGTCAAAGTCAGAATAAAAGAAATATGTATCTTGCAAAGAAAGATGTTTATTGGCAAAAACAATAAGACAACTTGAAGAGTTCACGGTGCTGTGTGGTTGAGTCCATGAAGGGTAGAGCTTCTGGTGAGTACCCATGTACCTTTATTATGCAAAACTCACATAATATTACTGTTTCATATGTGTTTATTTTTTAGTTATCAACTAAGCCAATAGAAAGAGAAGAGCTGTAGACAAAGAGAGGACTGCGAGTGCCAGGGGCCCTTGAGTGAAGCAGCCCTGTGTGACTTGCAGTTACATCATCATTCATTCTCATCAGCATCACACTGCTCCTCATTTTTATAACTCCTCTCCTTCTGGCACACTTTTTCATACATTACGCTACAGATTATTTCATTTACTTCTCACAGAAACTTCACATAGAAGAGACCAAGCCTTAGTGAATTTCCCAAGAAAGTGGCAATTTCCTAATTGAAAAGTCTTTCTTTTGTACTATAGCTGCCTCCAAGATGGGCTCAGATCAGCTTTTAGTAATCCTGTTTCTCAGCCTAGCAAAATACTTAGATAAAATTAAAAAGACACGTTCACAGTGAGCCCTTATGCTTGTAGTACAGTAATCATAATCATCATAGCAATAATATTTACACTGGACTTTTTCAAGTGTATTTGTAAAACTTTTAGTAGCACGCATGGATGACAGTAAGTATAGCGCAAGTGTTTAGTTAACAAAAATGGGTAGAAAAATAATTTGTGAGTGCAGGAATAAAACTATTTCAGAATTTCAGATTGATTGATGGGGATAAAATCTTTAAAATTCAAAATTCTAAGTGTATAAAGTTTCAATTGTACAAAATGAGTAAGTTTATGGGTCTACTACACACCATAGTCTTATAGTTAATAAAGACTGCATCATACACTTATAAATTTGCTTAGATGGTAGATCTTAGAGCTACCTGCTTTTATCATCATCAAGATAAAAATACTAAATAAAGCAAAAGTAAATATGTGGGGGTGATGGATACATATATGACAAATTCATATAATTTTCAGTGAGGGCTTCACGTGTTCATGCTTACCTCCAAACTGATCAAGTATGCTTGCATTAAATATGTGCCGTTTTTGTGTCAGCCTTACCTCAGTAGAGTAAGAATCAAGGGAGTTGTATGTACAATGTCTAGAAGATCACAGACAACTGCTATATAGGACCATTGATCCACTCTGTCACTAAGGGCCTAGTGTTATTTATACAGAAAATATAACTGTGAATTCCAGAAGTATAATAATTCTAGAAATTGTAATATATGCACTACCTTAGCTGAATGGGACTAGTAAGTTCTATGCGGGTTCTAGGATTCCTAACCTCATTGTAATCTATCAGTTTCCCCAAGGACCCTCCCCAGAATACATTAGGATCCAGTTTACCTAGAGAGCCATCACCACACCCTGGCCTCCCAGCTCCCAACTACTAGGGGCAGATCTTCGCTCTACATATCCTTCTGATACGACTTCCAAGAGAGTGTGCATACTTATTCTGGTCCAGCCAAATAATTCTTGTGGAAATTATCCACTGCTTTCTTGTATACTTTATCATGTTCACCAGAGATAGAGAACATCTTGTGCTTTTCTGGGTACCCATTTAGCAGCCAGCAGCCAAATTTGGAGTCAAATTTCACCCTCTTCTAAAAAATTTAGCCTGAGTAGCAGGAATGCTTATTTTTACCTCCATCTACTATCTACATGACTTGGGGCAGAGAACTCATCACTATGATTGTGAATTTAATTATCTAGAAAATAGAAGACTTTTACTTTGTGTATGTATAAAGATTACTGAAAATTAATGTGAAACATATAGTAAGAATTTAATGAGTGATATTTTAAAAATCGTAATTGAAGGAAGAATTTATCTTTCCGACATTGCTTATTTCATACTGTGGTGGTTTTAAAATATAATTCACAAGACCAGATCAATCCTACATGTCTTTACCTGTCAATCTGAAAAGCCCCCTTAATGGTAACAATATACAATGTTGCAAGCACTGTAAAATTCCAACCATCTACAGTACTAAACCTACAATTTTACATTATTGGATATGTTGTTGTTGTTTGCTGATCTCTTTAGTTTTTTGTTTCTTTTATGTATGACCATACTTTTATGCTTTATTGGTTTCACTCTGAACTATTTCGCTTGGTTATATTAGATCTGATGTTGTGGGCAGTTATTTCAATGATAACAAGAGGTATTCTAAGGGGAAAAGAAGGAAGGAAGAGAAAAGGAAAAAGACAAATTTATAAATATGCATAAATAAGACAGTTAAAAAAAACCGTATTGCTAAATACAATAGCTATTGAAAAAGAAAAGTTAATATACCTGAATTGATGAATCTTATGTGTCTATATCTGTCAATATCCCCAACCCCTAGGAAGGTAACGATGTGCAATATTGTAACTACTGCCAAACTTCAACTACCTCAGTGTGTAAACCTACAATGTTATCGTATCAGATCTGTTGTTGTTGTTTGTCTGTCTTTTTTGACTTTTATTTGTAGCTTCTGTATCTATTTTCTCTTAAATAAAAAAAAAGAAAAAAAAGGAAAAATAAAAAATAAAAAAATAAAGTAAAATAAAATATATCCACAGAGCCTTTGAATGTGCTTCCATGAAGCCGCTGAGTCTGATCCTTTCTACTCGATGGGATGAGTGTGAGCAGCTCTGGTGACTCCTAAAGATCAGCAGATGTGGACACGAAACCCTTGAACTTTCCAAGCCAGGTCATTAGAGGGAAGAGGGGTCCTTCATGGCTTTCTTTCTTATAGGACACTTGTGCTTGCAACACAGCCACCACTCTGGGAGGAGCCCAGGCAACCTGGAGAGCACACTGGGCACGGGAATGAGGAGCCAGACTTGAGGGTCTGTGCACTCCTGGCTACCAAGAGGATGGATCTTGGTGCATACCTCCAGTCCACAGCTGAGTGTCTCCGCTTAGCAAAGGGTAGGCTGGAGACCAGCATTCCCTGACAAACCTTGCTCAGGCTGTGGGCTTATGACTCAAAGAAGCACTTATTTCATGTAAAGACACTAGATTTTAAGGATGTTTGTTACACCACAGTAGGCAGCGGTACTTGTATTCAGTGCCATGTGTTAGAAGTCATTATCTTATATCCAAATAGGTGTCTAAATATCTTTGGAGAATTTAAACATCTCTCTATAACAACACTGCTAAGTTTAAATATGGTTTGTCCCCCTATATTCATGCAGGAGTTTAATCCCCAAAGTCTTATGTCAAGGATGTTAAGAGATGGAATTCTTAATCTGATCATGGTGTTTACAGGTAAAGCATTTGGAAAGTGGTTATTTTAGATGAGGCAGTGATGGCAAATCTTTTAGAGCTTTCAATGCTGCAAACATCCCACTGCAGCATGCATACAATAGCTTCACCACCATTGAACTAGAGCATCAGATTGGAATACCTATGATTGAGTCCCAGTGAATAAGAAAGGGTAGAAAAACCACGCAGACTCAGAAATACCTTCACATTCCTGTCATGGTGTGACAAAACCAAGAGAAAACCCTTGTCATAATCCGGGACATATCCACACTTCTACCCTTCAACGCCATGAACTGAATAATCTTTTCTATATAAAGTACCTGCCTTGGGTATTTTCTAATAGTAACAAAGAGTTGACTAATGCAGACACTGAGCTTAGTAAATGCTTTATTATGAATTTAATTGATGTGGATATATTCTTACGACCAAGAGAACTGGTTTTTACTTTGTTTGTTTGAGTTTAACAGGTATTTATGGCAAGAAAAACAGTATATTACAGCAAAAGTGTTAAGTAGCAATTTTCTCCTTTGAGACTCTTATTTGGAAGCTGAGACATTCAAAACAACTTTTAGGAAGCCACTACTTTGAAAGTTACATTTTACAAGATAAAAATTGCTTGTCAACTAGAAATATTTGGGAGAAAAATGTTTATAGTTTTGTAAATTTGAATAGATAGAAGTGACATTTTCTCATGACATAAATTGTCTTTTTCATGTGCCAGAGTTTGTTGTTCACCACTGATTATATGACAGATTGGTATCCTAAGTTTTTAAAAAATGAAGAACAGAACACAACCTTTTGAGTTGCTTATTTGTGAAATCTGAAACATGAGTGTTTCACAGTGTTTGATATTTTAAAGTTTCATTAATCCTACACTTTTCAGGAAAGTACAGGATGGGAGGAAGTGGAAACTCTTTAATCACTATAAATTCTATAGTCATTTCTTTTACCTTCAGGGAAAGTGAACATCGAGATAAAAATTCTATTCTTATTTAAAATAATAATGAAAATACAATGTGAGAAGTGTAAGTAGATTCATGTAAATATATAATTCACAGTGGTTTCCAAATGTTGGTTGCTGAATTGTCCTGTATGGGAAGCCTACTTAGGCTATCAGGAAAGCTTCAATTAACTGTAAGACTTTTAAAAATTTTAGATAGCTCCAGAGAGAGAAAAGCATGGATTAGTGACCCCATAAATCTTTCAAGTCTTTCCAAAAACCTCAGTTAAGTTTTTGAGTCATTCTTATCTAACTCAGTTAATTAAGAAAGTTACAGTGGAGTCAGCAATCTAGTTAATTTGGGCAAAAGCAGAAATTGGACTAGAATCACCCTGGTGATTGAACTTGACTGTCTTTCAGGCGGATAAACCTGACTCTAGATCAGCACTATTTCTGCTTAAACGTAAGGACAACCTGGTATCTAGGATAGTTTTTTTGTGTGTGCGAAGACAAAAATATGTATTCATTGGAAGTCTCCCATTAAAGTCCACTCACAGGCCTGCATGGTGATGGTTTTCAATGCTTGACTCCGGTGTGGGTGACGGGCTCCTGAAATAATCTATGTGTAGAGTGGCAAAGAGAAACAGAGGGTAAAAATTATACAGATGACCATAATGTAATTTATAAAGCAATTGATATTGTAGATTTCTGATTTAATTAGAAATCAGAAAACTTAGTGTTCTGCCTAGTTTGGGAGCTTTATATTATAAATCAGAAGACGAGAGTACTAAGAAAGATTTGTTTACAAACTTTCTTTGGCTTGCATGGTGTTTAGTTTCCTCTCTAGTTTCTCAATTGTACTGTGAATACATTATAAGATAGGGAAGAGCTAAATTCTTCTATGTAAAAATGGATTTCTATGTTAGCTTCTACAGAGGAGATGGAAGAGGTTCTACACAAGTTTACAATAAAAAGAATAAACTAACTGCATAATAAAAAATGAATATCCATCATGATTGTGAATACAGTATCCCACGACCTCCAAAAAACTGAAGCTAAACATAGGTACTATCAGCCTAGAACTTACGCTGATTTTTAAAAGTTAGTCTTGAACTAAAAAGCTCATTTTTAAGGAAAAGAAATTAGTCAAAATTTTCAAGTCCCAACTGTCAAACAATACATTTATACTAACTTTAGAAATGTACTTTGGCAACCATTTACCAAGACAGCTTATTTGAGGGACACTTAACAAGTCAATTGCAGAACAAATCCGACAGATGAAATATGAGTGCTCTGCTTGACTTAGACTTACGAAGTTGCCTTGTTATAGAAATCTTAAAGCATTCTTGGAATTTTCAGACCTTGAACTAATTTCCATGTTGATATTTAATCTGATTAAGTTTAAACCATCTGTCTATAAACATTTGGTAATTTTTCTCTAGTTTTCAAAAAATCAGATATATGAGAACTAAAATATAATAAACTAACTTGTGGTAATTTCATTATAGTGTGGTATTTTAGGATCATTTGTTGCTTATGGGAATTTAAGCCTTTTTAGCAAACCCACGCACACACACGCGCACACACACACACACACACACACAAGCTTACACACTTTTTTAAACTTCCCATAAAATTTCTTCTTCAGGGACAGTATTAGATTAGAACTCAAAAGATGAGGACCAAATTCAATTTTAAGTTACTTTACATTTCCTTTTCTTAAGCGCAAAACCAATTTTATTCATTTTGTATAAAATGTGATATAGGTTAATGGGGACAGATATTGGAAATTTTTAATTCACTCATATTCTTAAGAAACTATGATAATAAATGGTTTGAATTTTTATTTTAAGATATGTATATATTAAAATGTTCCTTTAAAT
Source organism: Dasyprocta punctata (assembly GCA_004363535.1). Classification (NCBI taxonomy): domain Eukaryota; kingdom Metazoa; phylum Chordata; class Mammalia; order Rodentia; family Dasyproctidae; genus Dasyprocta; species Dasyprocta punctata. The sequence continues at coordinate 57,310 of RJWM01010237.1, forward strand.
TTTTCTTTTAAATTTGCATTGATTCTAAGTTGAAATGCCTGAGAAAATAAGGCTAAAAAATATCATTCTTGAGAGTATTTGTGTGTATAGATGTGCATTTCGTGGATAAAAACTGCAACTAAAGGCCAAAGGTGGGATGTCAGAATTTTTTTTTCCTGTAAAATCTCACCCATGCTGTGGTCATTTTAGTGGGTTATAAAGTGACTTCTGGGTGGGTACTACTCCCCTCTTGTTGGCCTAGAAAAAGTTTTAGTTTCAGAATTCTGTTTAAACTAGTAGGAGTCTTTGGTAATAGATAGGTTTAGTGTTTCCCAGGAAGAATAGAAAGAAAAAAACCCCATTATTCCTAAGTATACTTTGCAAAATAACAACCTGCGGGCTAAGAAAAGGCATAAAATGGAAAACACTGCCATTCAACTGAGTAAAAATGACTTCAGTCTTCTCTAAGAATGTTATTTGTATTTATTCTCATATTAAAAGGAAAAAATAGCTACCACCCTCTGCACTAATAATGCATCTTAAGTAATTCCAGTTTTTAAATGGTACTAACACCCACACCGAATTCATACCTCTATTTGTGAACAAACATTTGCAAGGATCATTACTGAGAAACAATTTGAAATATAAAATGATAAGTAAAAAATAACACCCACAATGTGTATATTTTAGTCATTTTATGTTGCCTTTTCTTTCATGTTCACGTAGCTCTGTCTCTTTGCCAACCTACGATCCAAGCACGAAAAAATGAAATTTTTATCCCCATTCTATTCAGATAGTTGCTAGTTTCATCTTATAACTTGTATCTAGACTCTCTGACATTTCTAAAGAAAAATACCTTCTTAACCAAAGAAGAATGGAAAAATTGTTTGGGAGGAAAGGAGAAATATGGCCAAAGGATTTATTTGATTGGAATTTCTGCAAAAGGCTAACCTTGACTCTGTGCTGCCTTCTGTTGGGTTATCATTCTAGTCACACCATATCTTTTCCCTCTAGGTCCACATTCCCGCTAGGTCAACAATGGAGATTCCACAGTTGCTGTTGTGCAGTATCTATCCCTACATCCCTACCCTCTCCACCAAAGAAGGTGTTTCTTCCTAGTTTTCTGGACAGTATAGTATTGTTTGCTCAACTAATACACCGTGTGGGCTTTCATCTCCACTGTCGATCTCCAGTCTGTGGAAGATGTTCCTTGTGTATGTGCAATGCTACTCCCTACACCCATGTTCACACGTTTCCTCTTATCTTGTGTCTCATTTCTGCTTCGTTCTACTTATTATGTACACGTTCAGGTCAACTTCATTGTAAAAATAAAGCTTTTCCTTCTATCTTGCTAACTCTTCAATCTGTTGTATTTTCCTTTACCACCTTTATAGTTCCTGACTATTTGAAAGAAAACCCTATTCCTTCTCTCTGCACTTCTTCAAGTATCCCTTTTCTTACTGAGTTCAGTTCCTTTCATTCTACTGACTGTCTCAATACAACCTCAAATAACTAAGTTGAATCACTCTATTCTTTAAATCATATTTTCTTAGCTTTGCTTGGACAAATAGCAAACACTGAGGACTAGAGGAAAATCAGGCAATCATCCACCAAAATATATCTATCTCTGACATAGTATAGATTTATTGCTAGGAAAAGACATCCTATGTCTCACAACTGCATTTAATTGTGGCTAGTTCTTGTAATTCTTGCCAATGAAATATAAATAAGACACTAGTCATTTTCAGTTCCAAATCTCTCCCTCTCTCTCTCTCTCTCTCTCTCTCTCTCTCTCTCTCTGTCTCTCTCTCTTTCTCTCTCTCCTCTCTCTCTCTGTCTGTTTCTCTTTCACCATCACAACAGCAAGATCTCAAGGTGTGCTTTTGCTACACAATGGAGGGAGTCTTTGTCCCTGAATTGCTCTATATGTATTGAGTTAGACTAGTGCATTTCATTTGTGAATTATTTATGATCATGCACAGCACATTCTAACTAAAGCAGATTCTGCAAACCAGCATCTCCTCTGGTAACACTTTCTCCTTGAGGATTTTACGACTGTATCTGCCTGATTCTTTCTTATTCTTTGACAGCTCCTCTCAGTTCTCTCAGGTCATGCCTTCTCCAATTACAACTCCATGAATAAACTTTTCTGGTCTCAAGGTTCATCTTTCCCATCAGTGGGCTCTTCTCTTCCATATTCACCTCTCCAGGGCTTCAATGACCATCTATATGAAATGACTTCAAAAATCCATCTTCAAAACTTCATTATCAAACACTTTTAGAGGTCTACCCTCTAAGTTAAAATTATTTTTGCCTTCTTAAGCAAGCAAAGAAGAAAAATTGAACATTTTAGAAAGATTGAAGGAGTTAAGCAATCAAATCTGGGAAATGGCAGAATCAGAACCTGGTATAACTTGATGGGGAACTTGGAGTCCTCTCCACCTGCTACTCAGAAGTACTTTATTCAGTGTACTGTTTAGTACAGCTGACAGTCTTTCCTTAGGAAGACTCTCCTGGTAAGGAAAGCTTTGTGTTGATTTACATTCTGGTCTGAGCTCCTTATCTCTTGCAGGCTGGCACTTTGATGAGCACAAGTCTCAAGTGCTACCATGGACACGAAACAGCTTCCAGTCACTCCCCTTGACAGAGAACCTGGCCTGCTTCAACAAATTGCTTTAAGCTAGAGTAGGATCATGTGCTCAGTTTGAGTAGAATTACAATCCATGAAATGAGCCTGACTTCTGCTTCTTCACAGAGAGCCCTGCTCCAAAACTTGACTTTGATTTTCCATTCTGTTCTGGGAATCAGGTAGAATAAGACCATACACCTGAATATAAAATTAAACCCCAGTGCCTCTATGATCAACAATTTGATTATAATATTAATAATTAATATTAATTGGTTATTTACAATGCAAACTCTTAGTTTTACTGAATAATTTTACTTACTTCTCATCATTATGGTAGGAAAATGTTCATATGCCAACTCTATCAATGGAGACACTCCATCCAACCTAGAATAATACTAATTCTTTCCACCCTAGATAAAAAATTTAATGACATAAAAGTCAAGTATGTCACGTTAGAATTTTAGTCATAGCAGAAATTTAACAGAACAGCTTCTATACAACTGAGGAACTTGATCAACATTAAAGTATTCTTTAAAGAACATTTACTGTGCACTGGCTCTGTGTAGACACTGGGCTTGGAGCTGGTGACACTGGGATGTATGAGTTAGTAACTCTCCTAAGGAAATTTATAATTTGGAAGAGAAAACTGAAAGTGACCTCAGGGAGTGCTAATTACCATAGTAGAAACAGGAATAAAAACAGGTGTCGTACAGATCTACACCGAAGCTTGATCCTAAAGGAACAGGGCGAATTCCAAAATGCCCCAGTAGCGGTTGCTCTTCTAGAAATGCTGTATGTTGATAATATATGTACAATGTTTTAAAATGCAGATAAATACAAAGAAAAATGCAAATAAATACAAAGAAAAATGCAGTAGTCAAGTGCAGTCTTACCACCCAGGGATAATTTGATATGTTTTTATCTAATCTTTGTCCATAGTTACAAAGTATAATACTTTAAATATAATTGAGATCTTACTTTATATATTGTATGGAAGCTGTTTTTTTCAATGCCTTCATAATTTTTAAGTTACAAAAATTAAGCTGCCTGGTACTTTCCCATCAGAATTGTGTCAATTGGTATGGTAGGTTGCAAACCACAGAACTTGACTCCGGCTTATTTAAAGAAAGAGGAACTTGTTAAAATAAAATTTTTTCTTAGATATCGTTGAGAAGGCTAGAGATTCAGGCTCAGAGAATGATGGGAACAATGGAAGACATAGAAGAAATCTATTAAGGAGATTACTACTTCTATCTTTTAATTTTGGCTATTGCAACTTCCAACCCAGGATTAGAATTACCACTGACCCAGAAATTGGAAATGCTGCTTCCAGCATTACATTTTGGCTCCAGACAGAATTTCCTACCATCTGTGTGTGTTTGTGTAACTGGTTCCAGCACAAACGGTAGGGCTGATGAACCTGATCGGCTGAGCCCTATTCAAGTGCTGGCATCCGATCAAAAAGGAAATCTGGGTATGGGAGAGTTGTGGGTTGGACCCTGTGCTCCCCCAGATTCACATGTTTGATCCATAGTACCTGGCTCCTCAGAGCATGACACGTTTAGATGTAGCATTTTAACATAAGTTAAAATGAAATCACGAAGGTGGACCCAAATCTAATGTGATCAGTGTCCTCATCAGAAAAGGAAATTTGAAGACAGTAAGTAAACAGGAAAGACTACATGAGGAGCCAGAGAAAAGAAAATCTGTCAGCCATTCCACATAAAATTTAATGTGACACAAACATCTGCTTTTAGTGTATATAAACAGATATAACTTACTAACTTGAGATACATTTAAAAATTAATTCTCATTACAGGTTGCAAATTAGAATCATAATGGGGAATTTTAAAAATGTCACTGCCAGGGAACCACCTCCAAAGAAACAGATTTCAGTGTGGGATGGCTTTTAGGAACCATTATTTTTTAAACTTCTCAAGTGATTCTTACATGTAACCAAGATTAAAAGCCACTGGTTTTAAGACAATTTAAGAGAAACCTGGGAAAATTATGTTTTGAAACAAGGAAAAATCATGTTACTACCACTTCTAAATAAGTAGAGAGAAGAGACCATGTTCGTGAATTTAAAAATCATTATCTAAATGGTAGAAATTTTCTCCATACTGATTTGTAGATTCAGTGGAATCCTAATCAAAAACCCAGCAAAAAACTGCTCATGCTTTTTGAAAGGATCATTCTAAGATTTTTATGAGAAAGGCTTGAATAAGAAGGTACTCAAGCATGTCCAGTAAGTACTCATAAATAAAGTGGAAAAAAATATTCCTCTCCACTAAACCCTTTGATTAATAAATTATAAAAACTAAGATGGTATTGTGAGAACCATTGAAAGAAAACTGGTAAATGTAATAGATAGCTCAAAACAGAGTTTTGAATGAACATAATACTGATATATAATAGAGGTCATATATAGCAGAGGCAGATTGTTGGGGATAAAATGCAGAAATTTGACTTTCTGTGCATAAATATTTGAAAGAAGTTTTAAAACTTTATATCTCACAACACACAAAAATCCAACTCTAGGTGATGAAAAACATGAATTTTAACAATTTTAGAAAGAATTATATGTGATCTTACATTATGAAAAAACTTCTTAAATGGGATATTAAAAAGCATTATTCATAAAAGTAAAAATTCAACCACTCCCCAAAACAAACAAATTTAAAATTTTCCAAAAATATGAGGGTTTCTAGAAGAGCAAATTCATATGTTCAACAATATAAAAGCTAAATCTTCACTGTAATCTATAAAATGTATGTCAAGATCCAAATGAAAAGTGATATTGGATTAACAAATATTAGGAAATGTGATGATTCAAGGTGTTGTTAATGGAAATATAAATTTATTTAATGATTTTGGATGAAAAAAACAACACTATACATTTTCCTTTATCTTGGGACTCCAATTATTTTTCTTGATACAGAGCAAAGAAATTTTTCTACATGTGCTTTATGATATACCTACAGAATTCTTCATACAAAAATGTTTGCTAGCAAAATTCAAAAATACCTGTCATTGGAAAAATATGAAGAAATTATACTATCATCATGAAATATTATGCAACAATGAACATTAAACTAGTAGCTACTAGTCACAAAAGGTAAAAATTAGCATTTTGACTAAAAAACACAAGTACTAGAAGAATACAAGAAGTATGATATTTTTTCTTTTTATTTTTTGTGGTGCTCGGGATAAAAATGAGGGCCTTGTATATGCAAGGTAAGAACTCTACCACTTCGCCACATCTCCATCCCATGATACCCTTTAATAAACTTAAAAAGCAAAGATAAGCAAATTGATGCTACATACACAAATCTATAACCAAAGTAAATACAAAAAGAGGAATGACCAATACTACCACTACTACTACTACTACTGTGAAATAGTACATATTTTATGGATAGATAAGGAGACAACGTATAGATTGATGGCAGGTATTGGTAGTATTTTGTTCTCACCTAAAAGACTATATTCATTATCATCTTTCAAATTACAGAAAGAAAACAAGAAAGCCAGGTAGTAATAATTGGCTATGACCAAGGATTATGATTAATGTACTTTGTGGACCTATCAAAATGAAGAAAAAAATTAATTCAGTACACATTTCAATGTTGTTAGATCTTAGCAAAGACCAAGGTGATATAAAAACAACTGACAGCAATGTCATCCAAAAGCAAGAGTTCTCAAATCATCAATGAAAGTTTCAGCCTTAAAATACTACCTACGAATTCTGATGTATGTGGCCACATTGAAGCCAGGTCCTGTGGCAAGAGCAGGGGCATCATACTGATGTGCTTAAGTCAAGCCCTTGGGTCAGAGTTGGATGAAAGGCAGTATTTCCATAGTATCTGGACCAGCAAAGTCCTATAAAGCAGTCAGAAAGAGCTGGGCATGCTGGCACATGACTGTAATCCTAGCTACTTAGGAGGCTGAGCAGGAAGAGTACAAATTTGAGAGCAGGATGAGCAATTTAGAGACTCTATCTTAAAATAAAAAGGGCTGGAGATGTGCTCAGTGGTAGTGGACATCTAAGTTCAATCCCAGTACCAGAAAAAAAAAAAAAAAAAAAAGAAAATGGAGAACAGTATAAATATATGTTAGGACATTAATCAAAATATTCACTGCACTCAATTAGAAATTAATTAGAAATTAACTGTATTTTAAAATATTAAAATAAAAACATTTGTGGCAGAAAGTTTTCATAAATAGCATATATTCTTCATTCCTTAGGAGTATCTTCTTTATTATTATCATATAATCCTGATACCTGGCTTTTTAAAATTTAATGTTTGGAAATGTGAATTCGAGTACCAAAACCAGCAATTTCAAGGGCTCAAAGTAATAACTATGCGATTTATTTTCACTAGCCAAATACAATACAATTTAAAAAAAAAAC
>RJWM01010238.1:0-56969 GCA_004363535.1 Dasyprocta punctata
AGAGGATTCTATGAAAAATGCAGGTGAAATATTAGCATAGTCCTTAAATGACTGGCATAGCAGCTGTATAATTCACCTCCTGTGTGAGCAGTCACACAACTGTGTATACCTGTGACAGGTACTGGGAAAGGAGAGAGGTGCTGGGCCCTGGCTGAACAGATTTAATCCTGTTGCAGTTTTTTACTTCCCAACAGGAGCCAGTCATTTAATATCTTCAAACCTGAATTTTCTTATGTACAAAATGAGCTGATAACTCCTACCTGCCACATAATAAGACGTGTAAATCTATATGTAGTGGCACATGCCTTTAATTCCAGCTACTCAGGAAGCCGAGGCAGGAGGATTCCAAGTTTGAGGGCAGCCTGGGTAACTTAGACCCTCCTTTAAAATAATGTGAAAAAAAGAAGTGCTGGAGATCTAGACTCTCAGTGGTAAAGTCCTTCCTTTGCATGCGTGAGCCTGTGGGTTCATTCCAAGGTCCTGAGGGGAAAAGAGTGTGATGGCGTCCAGCTCATTACTTGTTGTAATGTGGGTAGGTTCCCTGTCAAGACTTAGATCAGTCCCCAAATACTTCTTTGAGTTCCTCTTTCCTCTATTATAACAGGATCTCATAATACACGATGAACGTTGTGGCTGTGTTAGTTTGCTATGGCTGCCGTTACAAAGTACCATAGACTGGGTGGCTTCACAACAGATGGTCATTTTCTTACAATTCTAGAGAGCAGAAGTCAGAGATCAGTGAGTCAGTGGGACTTATTTTTTCTGAGACCTCTGTCCTTGGCTGTGTTCTATTTTCACATGGTTTTTCTTCTCTTCTTCCTCCTTTCCTCCCTCCATTCCCTCTTTTCTTTCTTTTTTGAGACAGGATCTTGCAGCGTTGCCCAGGGTGACCTCAAATTCACGGCAGTCCTGTCTCAGCCTCCCAAGTGCTGGGAATACAGGCATACACCACCACGTCTGGCTTGGTTTTTTCTCTGTTTCTATGTCTGTGCCCTAATTCCCTTTTCCCATAAGGACTCCAGTTTCAGTGGATTAGGACCTGCCCTGTAATCTCATTTTAACTTAATTCCAAATAGTCCCATTCAGAAATAGTAGGAACTCTAGGGGAACACGTAGATTTTAGGGAGACATAAAGCAGACCCTATAACAGGAGAGTAGCATTTTAAACACACGGTCCTTGTACTTAGAACTTTGAATGTTTCATACATATTAATATTGGGAGTATACAGGTATAGTAGTTAGAGTTCATTTATTCTGCAGCTTACAGAAACCCTGAAATAATAGTGGCTTTTGAAAAAAGTTAATAGAGTTGCAAGATAGTTAGCAGGTTTTCATATTACTCCCACCACCATAATCCACTTAGCCTGTCATTAACAGTGCAGTTGATTAATGTACCAATACTGATAGATTACTGTTCAGTGAAGGTCATAGCTTTATTAAGAGTTTTTTAACTTTTACTTAATATCCTTTTTCTATAACAAGATCCCCTCTAGAATACCACATTTCTTTTAGAAGTTCTTAATTTTACTAAATTGTAACATACCAACATTTTCCTTCATGGTTCATGTTTTGGCATTATGTTCAATGACTTTGTTTGTGCTTTTGGCATTGCTGATATTAAACTCAGAGCCTCATGCATGCCGGGCTTTGCACTCTCACTGAACTACGTCCCCAACTTTCACCCTGTGTTTAAAAGCGCATCACCAAATTCAAGGCCACTGGATTTTCTCCTATGGTCCCTTCTGGAAGCTTTATTGTCTTATGTCTTTATTCAAATCTATGTTCCATTTTGAGTTAATTTTTATGAAAAGTAGAAGGTCTCTGTCCAAATTCCATGTGCGTTGTTTGCATATGAATGTATTATTTCTCAGCACCATTCCTTGATTTATCTGGGCTCTCCCTGCTCAGTTATCACCTTGGCTCCTTGGTGAAAGATGAACTGAATACATCTGTGTGAGTCTATTTCTGGTGTCTGATTCTATTGATTTATTTGTCTACTCTTTCATTGCACTGTTTTTATTTAAAGATACTCCCTGGAAGATACTTTTACCATCCCTTATTATATCCACAGTGACCAGACCCTAGGTTCACCTGCAGTAGGAATTGGTGATGGACTTTTAAACCTGGATGTGTTGCATCCAGCTAAAGATTAGTGTGAGGATCAAGGTCATGGTGTATCAGCATCCTGCTGGCTGTGGGACCCCCAGTCAGGCTATTAAACTTCAGTCATGTCCCATTTATCTTATTTACCTTTCTTGAAGTCTAACAGGGTCAGATATCAAATTGAGGATCAGCTAGTTTCTACCCACCATCCAAAAATTCCCAGTCTGCTATAGCCATTCAGCAGGTCTTCAATTTATTGCTCAGTGCAGTTGCAGCATTATTTCTGCCTCTGAGTCTATATCTTTGAAAAGACTAGATGCCCTTGTTTTCTGTCTTGCCTGGCTATCTACAAGAGATACTGATGTGTAGGTGTGGTAGAAGCCAGTTAGCATGAAGTAGAAGAAAAATAAGGTAATCAGTGCTGAGCCCAACTCTGTGACTTCTCCTCCCTGGCAGCTATGCCAACCAGCAGAGTATTTTTGGAGGAAACCAAGGGGAAAAGTAAAGACACAAACCTTGTATGTCAGTCCAGTGGGTTCTACCCAGAAACCATTAACATAACATGGGAGAAGTGGACCCAGAAGTTTCCCTTGTACCAAAGGATTTCCACAGACATCTGTACTGGTCCCATCATCAAGAATAAGGATGGTATATTTAGCATTACCAGCTACTTGAAACTCAATGCTTCCCTGGAAGACAATGGAACCACCTACTCTTGTGTGGTATGGCATGAATCCTTGCACACCTACCAGAGGTTGAACTACACATGGCAGACTGAGCCGTCTGTGAGAGGTAAGTGTTTCTTACACATTTCCTCTTCACTTTGGGTCCTGGGAAGTCTCAGATCTTTGCAGATGTTTAATGGGAAGAAAGAGTAAACTGGGGCTACGGGTATGTATTGGGTATTCTATGTACCCCCAAGTCCTCATATAATTCTGATGGGGCTGAGTTATTGGTTTGTTATTGGTTTGTTGTCTGGCAATGTGAGTGCTGTGCCTGCCCAGGGGTGGAGCTGACATACAGTGTAAGGAAAGGTGGGTCTTCCCCTTCCGCCTTATGTCTCTCTGGCCAGTGCGCCTTGTGGCTTGCAGCCACCATGAACTGTAGCCCCGCCACCCCATGCTGACTTGGAGCCAACTAATGGACTGAAACTCCCGAGAAACTGTAAGAATAAACCTTTCCTTCCCTAATTTTGGGCGTCAGGTATTTTGTCTCGGCAACGAGCGAGAAGTAACTAAGACAGGGTATAAGCTGGGGTCTGGCCCAGCTCAGCCCCAGAAGCAGCAGTCTGAATTCAGTCCTTATAGGCCAGCCAGATAGTGTGGTAGTTAGAAAGGGGTGAAAATAGTCATCAGGTGGAAACAGGGCTACTTATTGGTTCAGGGTAACTTCAGGGTACCTGATGGTTCATGTGGCTTAGAGTGGGAGTCCTATGAGGTGCTCGGGAAATGGGGACACTACCCTGCCCATGTCTCCTGATGATAAGAGGCTATGGGGCTAAGAATCGGCACTCTTTCTAGTCAGGCTTCAAGTCCACCATAAACTGCTGTCTGGTGGAAGCCAAATCAGGAGTCATTTGTTGGCTCTGTCCCAAGAGAAGAAGGCCCTACTACTGTGATCATACAGACGCCCACTCCTCTCCATAGACATAGCAGATCCTTAGGATAATACAACTTCCTGCTGCTGGGGTGTTTGGGGCCCCAAAACAGGTTGCCCTGTTCATGGCTGTGGTCTTGTGCAGGAGATGACCCTGTTGATCAAATGTATGTTCCTGAGTTGAGAGAAGTAAGGGAGGCAGTGGCCAACTAGGCACCCTGGGGCATGTGATCGGGTAAGCCAGATGGGGCTGTGGATGATCCGAGAAGGAGAAAGGAATTGTTCTTGAAACAAGGGCTGGGGGATGTGTAGGTGGTACGCACAGGGTATGTGTGGGGTGTGGAGAGTGGGTGTACCTGTCAGTGTTTTACTGGAGAAACAGATATAACACAAGATATACAAATGTGTAAGAAACAAGATTGGTTTATGAGGGTCACCCACAGAGTTAGATGAGGAAGACTGCAGAGGGTGTTTGCACACTGGAGACTGAAGCTGTCAATCTAAGGTCTGGAGTTCACTGCAATGTCCCATGCAAGTCCGTATCAGGAGGCTGATGGTCCTGTGATGGAAGGCTGAAGAATCCAAAGAATCTGGATTGGAAGCCAGGAGATGATGTCCAAGCCAAGGTGAAGACTGGAGTTCCTCTGAAGAACAGAAGCAAAAGTGTTCTTCCTCAATCCCCCTTTATACCACCCAGGTGAGGAGCCACCCTAAGATGGGTCCTCTACACCCTAGGGTGTAGAATTGCCCTAGGATGGATCTTCCACACCCTGGGGTATAAAAATTGCAGAATCGATTTAGCTAAGCTTCTCTTAACTTCACAAGTTGACACAATCAGTCATTACAGTGGGAAATTGAACTATGCTTTGTGTGCATGGTAGGAGGGCTTTGAGAGGTATGAGTATAAGAGGTAAGAGATGGTGCAATCAGGAAGCTGGGAAGATGTGTTTGGCATGCATATGTGGTGTGTTGTGTTTAATACTGCACTGTTTTTCAGAAAAAAATGCTCAGTCCTCTGATGGTGAGATGTGTGTGATAGGAATGGTGATGCTGAGACTTGTGGCTTGGGGTTGGTGGTTGGATCTTGTCTTGGTTACTTTTCACTCATTGCGGGGACAAAATACTTGATGCCCAAAATTAGGGAAGGAAAGGTTTATTTCTTACAGTTCTTGGGGGTTTCAGTCCATACTTAGTTGACTCCAAGGCAGCATGGCATGGCAGGGCAGGGCAGCCTTTCATGGCCACTGCAACAGCAAGTGAACCAGTGAGAGAGACAAGACACGCGTTCATCCCGCCCTTGCTCTGTATGTCAGCTCCACCCCTGGGCGGGGTGCAGCATTCACATTGCCAATACCAGTCCTAGATAACAAACCAATCACAAATGCCAGATTCAGTCCCATCCAAATTACATGAGGCCTTTGGGGGACATACAGATTTCTTGACAGGAAAATGACACAAAGCTCACAGGTGCTAGCAGGAGTTTTTGTTGTTGTTGTTGTTGTTGTTGGGTTTTTTTTTTTTGGTTTTTTTTTTTTTTTTTTTTTTTTTTTTTGTTTTTTTTTTTTTTTTTTTTTTTTTTTTTTTTTTTTTTTTTTTTTTTTTTTTTTTTTTTTTTTTTTTTTTTGGTGTCTGAGGCTCTTGCCAGTGGTTTCTCCTTATTTTTTCTCTTTTTTTTCTGCAGAAGCTGAGAGCATAGGCCACATCTGGATCCTTGCTTTTTCTTTTATTGGACGGATTTTAATAGTGATTTTTCTTTATTATATTTGGACAAGGTAAGGGGCTCTGTCTTACTTTTCTTGTTGCTGAGACAAAAAAACCTGACACCCAAAGTTAAAGGGGGAAAGGTTTATTTAGCTCACAGTTTGTCGAGGTTTCAGTCCATAACTGGCTGACTCCAAAGCAAGGTGACTTGGAAGAGCAGAACAGTTCATGGTGGGCAGAATGTAACAAATACAACAGGGAACCTTAGCAGCTTTTTTGCCTTTTTATACTCTGCCTAGGCCACTGGGATTAGGACAGTGCCAAATCAATCAGTGGGCTGATTTAGTAATCACACACCCTTTTTTGCAGCACTGCATCCTGGATAAGTCACACACTCTAGATTCAGTTACCTCTGAAAAGGCCCCACCTATGGCCTCATGAGTTTGTGGGGGGACATCTAAACACAATTACCCTTGGCTCCCCCCAAAAATTCATACACATCCCTTTATGCAAAAAGCATTTAGTCCTTCAAGAATTGCCAGAAACTCTTTAGCATTGCTGAAAAGTCCAAGTCCAAACTCTCTCTGAGATTTAAGGCAAACTCCTAGCTGTGAGCCCTTGTACAAATGAAAAGAAAGGCAAACATGTCCAACATTCAATGACACAAAGTAGACATTTCCCTTGCAAAAGGTAGAAATAGGGCGATAGAAAGGAATGGGACCCAAGCAAGTCCAAAATGCAGGAGAGAAAACATTAAGCCCTGTACTTTCATGTGCAGCATCCAAAGTAATCTGTGGCAAGATGTGAACTGAAAGGGCTTGGGTAGCTTTGCCCCTACAGTACTTCCCATGATTGTAGCTCCCATGGCTTCTCTCCAGGGCCAACTCTGCTCCTTCTTTTCACTTTTCCTCAGATTATCCATGTCTCTGGCTTCTCCAAACTTCTGGGGTCTCTGATGTACCTTCAGCTTCACACTCTTAGCTTCCCACCTTGCCCTTTCAGGATCACACTATCTGGTTTCCCAGGCCTTCTTCTGAAATCTGAGTGGAAAACTTCCTTGTCCCACAACTCTTGCATTCTGCATGCATCTGAAACCAGCACCATGTGGATGATGCCAATGTCTGCTGCTGCCTAGAGCAGTAGCCAGGCTTCCTTCTCTTTTTGCTGTAGATGTCCAGTACCTATGGACCAAATTCCAAGGAACAACTTCCCTAGGCCACTGACATTCTGGAACTTGGTGCTCTGAGGCTGTCTTTTCAAAGCAAAGTCTTTCATTTTTGGCAATTTGAAGTTGCCAAGGTTGGAGTCCTGTTGCTTCTTGTGATGTCCTTAGGCCATCTTTTCTATTCTTCTATTCCTTCTCAGTAATCAAGATCTCCTCTGCTCTATCCTTGCAGTCTGCAGCTTTACTGGAACTTCCCTTCTGGTCAAACTCAAAACATTTTAAAACATTCTCCTGGGCTCTTTGCTCTTGGTTCATAATATAAATCTGAGTAAAAGCCCCCAACAGAATCCATGCCATGACCTCAATATTAGGCTGCCTTGAAATTTCTTCTGTCAGATTAATTAGTCCACCACATTTAATCACAGTATCAGCGTCAGGCAAAGTCTCTGGAGAAGAGAAAAATGCAGACAAACTCTGCCAAGCCATAATGTACATCTACTAGAGTTCAACAGCCAATGCAGTCATTCCCAGCAGAAATCTCCCAAGCCTGGACTTTACCATTTCTATCTGTCTTCTGGTCTTCTGAGCCCTGATCAGAATATCCCATCAAGTACAGCCTAAGGCATTCCAGCTCTACTTTCTCTGTCAGCAGCTCCAAACCTTTCCAAACGCTTCCCATAAGCCATTCCCAAAGGGTCTTAAACCACATGGTCAGGTATAGTCACAGCAGTAACCCCACTTCTGATACCAGATTCTGTCATAGTTACTTTTTTCATTGCTGAGAAAATACCTGATGCCCAAAGTTAAAGGGGTAAAGGTTTATTTAGCTCACAGTCTGTCAAGGTTTCAGCCCATATAAGCTGGCTCCAAGGCAAGGTGGCTTGGAAGAATAGAACAACTCATGGTGGGCAGAATGTAGTAAAAGCAACAAGAGACCTTAGCAGCTTTTTTTTTCTGTCTCTGATATACTCTATCAAGGTTACTGAAACTAGGGCAGTGCCAAACCAATCAGTGGACTAATTTAGTAATCACGTATCCTTAATCCCAGCATTGTACCATGAATCAGTCACACACTTTAGATCTGGTCACCTCTGGAAAAACCCCACCTATGACCACATGAGGCTTTGGAGGGGACATCTAGACACAAATCATAACTGGCTCTGAAAGAAAGCATAGAACTTTGTTTCAGACTTGACTCCCAGACCTCAGAATCATGGTCATTGGGTGGGGTCAGGGAGTTCTGAAGGTTGGTGCTGGTGTGTTTTAAGTGTTGGGTGTAGTTCTTTTTGATTTTCTGTTGGGGATCACCATGTGTTGGCTTATGACTCTGGAGAGAGGCATTGAAGCCTCCTCTGTCGCCATACAGTACAAGTGATGCTATGCATTGAACCTGACCATGTAGGCTCAGACCATTGCTTTGAACTGCATATGGGCTGCATTTTTCTCAGACACACAGATAGTACAGCTGAAAGATGGGAATTCCCTCCCATCATTGCTTATGTTTCCTGGAAACTTCAGTGGAATAACTCACCACTAGGTTTCAGTATTTGGCTAAGACTTTCTAATCCTCCTTAGCCATTTGCACATTAAGTCCTTGATTGTGGTCCATATACTAAGTGTCACAGCATTAGCTTTAGACACCAGAGAGAGTGGGATGAATGTGTTAGTTAAAATGGTTCTAGGTGATGCAGTTCTCCTCAGTTATTTATAGGCCTGCCAAGGTGAAATTTGTGCAAGAGCTATAAATAGAAGTGGGAAAGTGAGTTAGTGAAGAAAAGAGCTTTTCATTTCATATTAGTTAACTGATTCATGGAGCTTATTCTGTTGTTTGGAGCTAAGCCAATGAGAAAACTGGATATAAGTGGTTGTCACATGTTTCTTGTGATATTTGTGACTCTTGTCTTATTCTTGTGCTTTCTCTGGTTCTCATATCCATGTGCTATTTATATAAACTAACATTGAACAATGACACTGAAGAAGTGTAAGGAATGGACACTCTTGAGGCCCGAAGACTGTCTGAGTTAGGCCACCCTGGGGCTTGGAGGAGCCAAAGGGAGTCAGTGCCTCTAGGAAACAGAGGTCTCAAGCATCGAGCAGTCTCCCGAATTCAACGGTTTATTGAGCATTTATTGCATTCACAGCAAGACAGAGGGAAGCCCATGGCATAAGCTGGAAGCTGGATGTGGCACCAATGGTGTGGGATCTTTTTTCTACCCAGCTAACATGCCAGGAGAACACGGGCATCCCAATGGGCAGCACTGGAACTCTTGGTGATCTGGAGACCAGTAGAGCTGGGGAACCAAGAAAAGCATTCTGGACAGGTGGAGTGACAGTTAGCGACAGTTGCAGAGCCCAAGCAGGTGCTCCGTGAAAAGCAGTACTTGGGGCAGAGTCCACAACACTGGGCCAGAAGAATGAGCCAAAGAGCAGCTGGAGGCTTTGTCTTTCATGCTGTGGGGACTCAGAAACAAGTAACATGTGCTAATCTCTCAGTGACGTACAAATAACATGTGCTACCATAAGGTAGTAAAAACACATTTATATGATAAAAATATATTCTTGAAAAGGTTCACAAGATAAGATTTTTGGCCAGTCCTATGGTTATCACTCTATATGGTTACAAGTTATCACACAGGCACACTGCTTATATGGTTATTACAAGCTAGGTTAGACTCAGAAAGTAAATTTATAACTAGAGAGAAGCATCGATGCCTTCTGTCCTGCTCACATCAAGAAGGAGCCAAAGTCCTGAACCCCTTGATAGTTTGCACAGATGACTCCAATTCTTCATGTGTATCTACACATCTGTTACGGAGCTTTACAGTGCCCTCCAGCTCACTCCATGGACAGTGGGCTCAAACATGTGCCTTGCTTTAGTCAATACAAGAAAGTGACTACAGGCCAGTTCCCAGTGTGGCCCTTGAGAGGCCTTTCATGTCTCCCTTTGCTGTCTTTGGTGCCTCTGACACGAGAAAAGGACAAATCCAGGCTGGCCGACTGGAGGATGAGCAATACAGGAAACAAAGCCACATCATCCTAGGTGAAGTGATACCTACTTTTCCACACCTGACTCTATGGGTGGCCACTGTAAGTGAATCTTGTAAATTTATTGTGCCTCTTTCATTAAATCTGTTCCTGTAGTAAGCACTGACCGATATACTCCACACTGTCCTGTAGGGTGAGGTTTTCCTCCTCCGTCCTCCACCTGTCTTCCTTTCCCATCATAAATGGCCTGCATTATGGTCTGAACCTTTCCCCTCCTCTCCTCTCCCCTTAATCTTTCACAGGAATTACCACAAATAATTCTTGTGAACTTCTGACACCCTTTGGAATCTGCTTCCCACAAGATGCAAAGGAAACCAAAAAGGGACTGAGCAGTATACTAAAGGACATGGTGTTTTTGTGGCTTCATCCAGGGCTACAGGGGCCGTTCTCACAAAGAGACAGACAGCAAAGAATGAGGATCCAATCAGATGGCCTTTCCTGATGGCCAAGACCACTGCTGAAGCAGACTGTTCAGGCTTTCCTCCAAGGAGATGGAACTATGCAATGATTTTCATTCCTCTTCGAAGATGGGTTGGAAAAAGGCGACATGGTTGGAAAAAGAAGATATAGTTGGAACTGAACCAAAGAAAGTTTCAGTTGTGTTTAATTCCCTCTGTGTTACCCTGAAATTAACTTTCCATCTTCCCTGATAACAATGGTATTATTTCACATCTAATAGAGAATCAAGTGACACAAAGTCTGCTTTGCTTCAGCTAGTGTTGATGGTCTGGGCAAGAGAAGTTTGGGTCATACTTGTGCTGCAAAAAATGAGATCACTTGCTGAGCAGGAGGTTTAGAATTAGTATAAGACAGTTTCTCTGGGCTATGGGAAAGCCATGGGGTGGTCTGACTGTACCGTTCACCTGTACACCACAGCTTCTCAGTTGGCCTGCATCCTGGTCATAATTCATTCCTCCCCTGAGCCTTCTCCCTTAGGTTTCAGCTAATAGCCCTCTTGAACTTCTGGTTCCATTTTGAAAACTGCTTCCCAAAAGACCCGAACAGATCCAAGGAGAGCCAGTGGTATATACTGAGGGACATGATGCTTCTGTGGCTTCATCCCAGTGGACAGTGGCTGCCTCATGGACAGCAGAGACCCCTCTAGAGGACGAGTATCCAACTGGATGGCTTTTCCTCAGAACTAAGACTACCTGCTTCAGCACAGACTATTTGTACTGCCTTCCTAAGGAGTTGGAACTATGCAACGATTTTCATTCTGTGGGTGGGAAAAAGAGGGCACAGCCAGAATTGATGAAAATGTTGGGTTGTGTTTAGTTCTCTCTCAGATTGAGTTGATCTCTCAGATTGAGTTCTTCCCCAGTAATTCTGGCATTTTTTCAAATGAAATAGAGAATAAAGAGAGGCGCGATTACCCTAAGTGCTTTCCTTCACCTGGGCTATGGATGGTTTCATTAGGAGGAGTTGGGGACACACTCGGGCTGCAAAGACTGCGATTTCCTGATGATGGCATCACTAATGGAAAGGGGTTAACTTGAGCTGGGAATGGAGGAAGCTCTCGGTTGGGGCTGACCTGTGCTGCTCCCCTCTATCCTGCTGTGTCTCCCAGTGAAGGGAAGAAATCATGCAATCAGATGTGCACTTTCTCGCATGTGTTCCACACATTAACATCAAGGCTTGAAAGACATGGGGATCTGGGAAAGGCAGGAGCTTGTGCATGGGAACCCAGGTGGCTGGTCTGGACAGCCCACCCTTCAGGCCACTCCAAAGCTGGGCCTGCCCTGAACAGAATTAAATGAAGTGTAGGAAGCACCCATCTCCCTTCCCATGAGGATCTCAAAAGCCCCAGGTGGCTGGGCCTGGCAAAGAAGCTAAAATAATCTAGACTTCACTACAATAATAGAGCTAACTCCACTTCTCGTCCACAGCCTGTCTTTAATCTCACTGTTCTTCCTTTCCCCACTTCCCTCCAATCCAGAGTTTTACAGGGCTGCCCCAGTCTGGGGACAGCGTGACTAATGCAAAGAATTGCTGTCTTCTTTCTCAAAGTCATCAGTATGTCTTGGTCCAACCTAAGGTGCGTGATGCCTGGGCCTGGGGAAACCTCAGAGACCTTGGGCATCCTGATAGCTGTGAGGCTCCAGGACCCTCCTTTCCTGGGACAGCAGGCTCTCAGGAAAGCTGTCTCCAGGAAAAGATTTTGAGGAGGAGCTCAAGTGAAGGGCAGAGCTGGAAGGAGGTCAGCTGCAGGGAGATCTGGGTGAGCAGCAGAAAGGCCTGAGGTGCGTATGAGGGTCTGAGGGGGCTGCAGATGCCAGTGCAGGTTTCCAGTATGGCAAAGGAGGCTAATTTTCCCAAATAGCAAGCAACTTTCCAACAGGAAGAGGCAGCCTGGCTTCCTCCCATGGGGCAGACCCAGGACATTGCCCACTATGCAGTGTGAGTCAGTGACTGAGATATGGTAGATGTGTCCCTGCAGCCTGCTCTGTCAGTCACTGAAAAGCAAAGGCCCTGGTCGTCGTGAGAAGGGTGCAGATAGAGGGTCCATCATGCACCGGGGCCAGAGAAAGTGCCAGTGAGGTCCCTCTGACTGCGTGGTATACTGGACATAATCTTTGCAGTCATTTAACACAGCCTGCTGTCAGTCCCGAGTCTGGAAGCTCAGGCGGACCCTGAGGATTCCTGAGTTACACTTTTGCTCTTGATGCTTGGAGACAAGCTGGGTTTGATCCATCCAGCCCTTCAACCCCGGCATTTGTCAGCCCCTTCTTGTGCTGAGCCATAAGGCTGCGGGTCTCCCTTACATATAGTTCTTCTCTTTCGCCAGCAGGTGGCGATAAAGCCATAGTTCCACAGCCCTTGGACTGTCAGGGTACAGAAAGTCCCTGAGGGTTGAAGTTTATTCTGGATGAGACTCCAAAGATACTGATGCAGAAGAGCCCCTTATCAGCAACTCTGACTCTCTGTGTGGCTTTAGGGACAGTCAAGGTTTGTCCAACAAGCCAAGTCTCTAGAAGCCTGGGTAGACTTTGAATAGCTCTTCAACTCTTCTCCCTCTACACCAGAAAAGGGTCAGCTTTGCAAGGGGAATCAAGGCTGGAGATTGGAGGCAGGCAGTGGGCATCTTGGAGCTGAGACCAGCAGCAGCAACTTCCTGACCCCTTGCCTTTTTCTCTGGAGCAGCCTGACACAGACTCACCAATTGGCCAAAGCACAATGCTGGCTCCACTGCCATAGCCCTCTTGGCTTGGGGTCCTGTACATTACCCATCCATCCACCCATCCCTCTATGGCTCATTCACTCTGCACCTACGGTGCCAGGTTCAGTGCTTGGTCAGACACAGTCCTAAATCTCAAGGAGCCATGAGCTTGAGGACAGGAAGATGGACCCTTTGACACAGGGAAAGGAGAACCCAACGGCACAGAGGAGGGAAGGGGCCATCTCTCCCCAGAGATGTCAGCGAGGGCGCCCAGGAGGCCTGATTTAGCTTAGGTTTTTACAGATGTCAACAGATACAGGCCCTGGACTGTCCAGGCAAAGGGAATAACAAGCAGAGGCTCCAAGGTGGGGGGCTCATGATTGTGTGAGAGAGGGCGGTGAGGCCGTCAGGAGGCGGGCGGTGGGCGCTCACAGTGCTGGGAGAGCACACGGGAGCCTCAGACTGGGAAGGCAGTCAGGGCCCCAAGTGGTTGCCTCACAAGTCTGCCTTGGACCCAGCAGGTGTGGGGAGACTGAGGGGCGCACAAGGAGGAGAGGATCACAGCCCTTCTAAGGCCACTCTGCTGGCTGCATGACAGGTGGGCTGCAGGGGCCAGGGGGAGACAAGGACCCAGGTGACAGGCACTGCCACAGTCCCTGTGATCACGGTCTGATCTGGGAGGGACACAGTGTTTAAAGTCAGACCAGACAGAGATGAGCATCGGCAGGGGAAGGACGAAAGCACCTTCTCTCTACCGTTTGCTTGGTCTGCTTTCTCACCGTGTGGCTGATTCCACAGCAGTCGCGATCGCTCACTGCTATGAGCCCTTCTAGACCGGGCCCTTCAGCATTTTACATGTGCTTCTCACTCCTGCCACTGTTCTCTGAGGTGGGCACTGTTAGCACACATGGGGCAACTGAGGCTCACAGAGGGTCTCTGACAAAGTCGTAGAGCTAGAGGCGGGATTGGAACCCATGCAGGTGGCTGGAGAGCTCGCCCTCCAATCATGACCCTAACGTCTATGGCGTCCCCACCCCTCTCTCTCCATGGGTCCTTCACCTTCCAGCAAGGCCCCAGGTAGGAGGTTGGGCCCAGGCTGCTGAGCCCTGTGGATGCCCAAAGGCAGAGATGACCAGACAGGTTGGCAGTGGCCAGACAAGCTGAGTCTGAGGGGAAAGCCCCTCTAGCAGGGGGCAGACATTACTTTTCACGGCTCCCTGCTAGGGCCATGGTCCGTCTTGAATGTGGAGTGGCAGCTGCTAGCCTCTGCCCTCCCTGTCCACCAACACGCTCCAGACTGCCCCACAAGAACACCCCAGAGTTGAGGTTGTGGAGGGGCGGACTTTATTGACAATGGGGAAGGCAGAACTCTGGGCAAGGACACAGCACTCTCTGTCAGTCCGGGCTCAGGTCAAGCCGAAAGACTTCTTCATCTTGGGGGAGCCACCCAATCCCACACCCTCAACTTTCCAACACCCCCTTTTTCAGCAACTAAAAGGCATCTACCCACTTTAACCCCAGTCTCCTTCTGGACAGACCACAGGAGTCACAGGTACCACTGGTGAGCCAGGAGTGAAGTTCAATGTGAGGCCCATTATATGTGGTTGACGTCACCTCAGTCTCTCTCTTCGCAGCTTGGCAGGGTCTGCCCAGTCCACTCCGGCCTCTCAGGGTGGGAACTGAATGGCACCAGCACCCCTAGCCCACGGAGCCCTCTCTGCAGAAGCCTGATGCTAGGGGTGAAGAGTGGGGAGCCGGGTCCATCCCTTCCTCTCAGAGCCTTGGCAGTGATCAGCAGAGCCTCCTCATGACCCGCACCACCACCCCCTACCCCACCCCACTGTATCCCCTTCTCTGGCTTGTGCCTGCCCACAGATAGGAGTCCTGCCAGCCCCAGCCCGTCTCTGTGTACACAGCAGCTGGAGGTCTCCGTCTCCCCCTCTCCCTAACTGATCAGGCCCACTCCTTAGCTCATCACTTCAGAGACCAAGGAGTCCTGGAGCCTGGTCTCAGTTCTTTCTCAAGGGCACAGAACCAGAGCAGCAGGTCCCTAACCCAAGGATTGTTTTTCCTCAGCCACTTTCTGCTTGCGGCAGGCCAATCATGGGGATCAAGACTGGCTGGGGACCCAGCTTTAAGGTCCAACAGTTCCCACAGCTCCCCAGCCTTGGGCATGAAGAGAGGGGTAAGCCACTCCTGAGCTGGGGCTGAGAGGAGCAGGGACAAAAATAACATAGTATAGACTCCTGCTGAGACCAGAAATAGCGTAGTGACAAGTGCCTTGTAACACCCTGGTCACGCAGCAGGGGGAGGCTAAGCTGAGGAGGGTCCATCCTCACTCCAGGCTCCTGCTTGGCCAGGGGCCCACACCTCGCCCACTCTACATACCACAACACACTGCCTGAGTGCACACATTCACGGCGGGGTCCCGTGGACCATGACTCAGGACAAGGAATCCGGAGAGATGCTAAACTTGGGTTTGGCCTTGGCCATGGGCATGCTGCGCTTGCGCAGAGGCCCCCGGGTTGAGGCGAGAGTCAGGGCATCAAGCAGGCTGTGGTCCTCGTCGAGCTGGTGAGCTGTGCAGAGTGGCGTGGGCACTTTAACGGTGTTGCCAAACTTGGAATAGTCCACCGAGTAGCGGCCATCCTCCTCCGCCACGATGGGGACAAAGCGGTGGCCCCACAGGATTTCGTCAGCCAGGTAGGAGGTGCGGGCCTGGGTGGTAATGCCCGTGGTTTCTACCACACCTTCCAGGATGACGATGATCTCGAGGTCCTGGTGGTGGTGCAGGTCACTGGGTCCCAGGTCGTAGAGGGGGCTGTTGGCATCAATGACGTGGTAGATGATGAGCGGGGCCACCAAGAAGATACTGTTGCCACCCACACCGTTCTCCATGGGGATGTCCACCTGGTGGAGGGGCACCACCTCACCCTCGGGACTGGTGGTCTTGCGGACCACTTGCATGTGGATGGTGGCACTGATGATCATGCTTTTCCGGAGGTCACCCACGCGCAGCATGAAGCAGAGGCGGCCGTGGCGCAGAGCGATGACCGCGTGCTTGCTGAAGATGAGGGTCTCTGCCCGCCGGTGCGCCTGGGCAGTCTTCATGAAGATGCAGCCCAGCATGATGGCATTGATCATGAGCCCCACAATGTTCTGCACAATGAGGATCAGGATGGCCAGCGGGCACTCCTCGGTCACCATGCGCCCACCAAAACCGATGGTTACCTGGACCTCGATGGAGAAAAGGAACGCGGATGAAAAGGAGTGGATGCTGGTAACACAGGGCACCGTGGTGCCCTCACCAGGAGCCAGGTCACCGTGGGCAAAGGCGATGAGCCACCAGACCATGGCAAAGAGCAGCCAGCTGCACAGGAAAGACATGGTGAAGATGAGCAGCGTGTGCGGCCACTTGAGGTCCACCAGCGTGGTGAACACGTCCTGCAGGAAGCGGCCCTGCTCCCGGATGTTCTTGTGGGCCACGTTGCAGTTGCCTTTCTTGGACACAAAGCGGGCCCTCCGCTCTCGGGCGCGGTACCGGGGCTCGGTGGGGTCCTCTGCCAGACGAGTCAGCACATACTCCTCAGGGATGATGCCCTTGCGGGACAGCATGGCTTCAGGGACCCCAAGGAGGGGTTTCCCTCATGGGGGGCACTGCCCTGAGCTGGCCTAGGGTCTCGCTGTGGGGTCTCCACCCCTACACACGCTCCCCCTGCGGCCACCCTCAGCCTGTGCTGACCTCGAACCTGAGATGCTGCCGCTGCTAGACTTTCCCACCTCCACCTGGAACCTGCTTCACTTCTTCACACCAGCCTCACACTTCAGCCCGCCTGCCCATAGTCGCCTCATGCGCCCCACTACCTGCTCGCTCTCCACTTGGCCCTGGATCGCAGCCCAGCTCTCCTCCACCAGCTGCCCACCCCTAGGCCTCCCGGAGACCCTTTCTCCCTGCCCAGCCCTTACAGGACTCAAACTTAACACCTCCGGATCTCACCAACTAACCCGACCGCAAACAACCCCCGCGGCTTTCTGCCTCACCCATTTCTGTCCCCGGGTCCCCTCCAAGCCCCAGCCTCGCGTCCTGGCCCCTCTCCAGGCTCCCCTCCAGGTTTGCCCGCTATTTTCCTCCCCTGGCTCCTCCCGCCGCTCTCAGGATGCCTCTCCAGCTCTTGTCCTCTCTGTCTCCTTGGGATCCTGCGCCTTTCGATTCACCACCCCACCCGGCTCAACTCCGGATCCCCTCGCCCCCCGCGCGACCCAGCCGGGCTCGCTCCGCGCCGCGGCCTCCCGGTGCCCGCCCGCCGCCCTCCGCCCGCGCCCCCGCCGCCGCCCCGTCCTCGCCCCGCCCGCTCGCCGCCGCGGCACCTGCTCCTGCTCTTCAAGCCGCAGCCGTCGCCTCCCCGCCCCCTCCCGCGGTCCCCAGCTCGCGGCAGGCGGGTTTCCCGGACGGTCAGTCAGTCTGTTGGTCGGCGGACACAGACCTGTGCTAGGCGGGGGCAGAAGATCAAGGTTGGGGGCGCCCGAGGAACCGAGTGGGGACTTGGCGCCGCCAGGGGGAGCCCGACCTGTTCGCCAGCTGGAGAAGAGCGGGCATCGCCGCAGGCCCCGCCCACTCCCCGCCCCTTCCCGCCCACCCTCACAAAGCCCCACCCACACATAAGCCCCGCCCAGTCCCGGCTCAGTCCAGCCTCTGGGATTTGTGTCTTCTGGCCTTGCGCTGTGAAATTGGTGGGCGAGAAGGGCGCGGTGACCCCTTCTCCCAGTCTGGGACAGCAGCCGCAGTCGCCCTGGCTCCCCTTCCCTGTTATTCCCATCCAAAGCTGGATTTCCAGGGACAGGAGACACAGAGAGGTGGCGCCACAATTCAGGTGGCCCCAGGACTTCTCAACGGACCCCCGCTTTCCTTTGGGAGATACGTTTAGTCTTGAATCCTCTGAGAATCTGTTAAAGAAATCTCTCCCCAATAAAACAAAACCACCTAAAAACTACTTTAGCAGGTGCAGGAGCACAGTGACGCCTTCCACCGGCCTTGGCCGCTGCAGTTGAGCCTCTGGTGCTTGCTTTACAAAACCCCTCATGGCTGTGGCCTGAATTCCTCCAGCTTAGGTAGTGGAGGTGTTCAGCCTGGTGGCTGTTTTAAACCCAGCTTGGACGCCGTGGCACTCAGGCTCTTGGTCAGGACAAGGGTGATGTTTCCATTGCAGGCATCAGCCTAGGTTTACCCTGTGTGTTGTTGGAACACACCACATGTGACCCTCTATCAGAGTAGGGCATCAGGCAGGGTCTGGAAGGATGGAAGTCTTAGGGTTGCAGGCTGCAGTGGGTGTGCGTGACTTTTATGCTGAGTTTTCCTCTTTCTCTCCGCTACCCATCTGTAGGCTGAATGAACCCTGCTGCAAAGGGTGTGATCCTGGGCTGTGTTCCAGGAAGAGCAGTGCCCAGGGCAGGGGTGGGAAACAAGATGCTCGGGATGGGAAGCTCAAGGAGACAGCATTATCTGTGAGGCAACTGCTGTACAGCTTTTTAGCCATCAGAAAGGGAAACATGGCAGGGGTTGGGAGGGGAGATGGATCTGGCACCTTCGCAGAAACCAGGGAGTTATGGGAGGATGGCTGGTAGTCTTGCATGGTGCAAAGCGAAGAATTGGACACTGAGTGGAACAGAGGCAGGCTTTCATCTTACATATACAAGGTCAGTTCTAAACAAACCATGGGTGACCCACCTCTGAGGGGAGTTCTGGGAACATCGGTGGCCCATTGGGATATTATGGAGGGATTTGGCCAGGTGGCCTTGGGCATCCTTATAAAATGTCCCTGCCTTGTGCTGTTTCTTTGCTTCAGTGCTTGGGGTGAGGTAGAATCCTCCTATGACTCAAGGCTCTGCTCCTGGGAGACCCCACCGTGGAGGGAGCTGTGGGCCTTAGAAGCATCCAGAGTTGGAAAGGCCAGGACCTGCCTCACAGAATGATCCCAAGGCTCAGTTCTTCCAGCTCCATGCTTTCTAGGCAAGGTGCTCACCTCCTGCTCTGCTGCATCTGCCTGACTCCCATCTCCCCCAAACACTGTCCTTGTCAGGTGCTTTCTTGCTCAAAACCCTTTTAAACCACCCTTTTGCCCACAAGCCCATCCCATGCTTCTTGTCCTGGCACCCAAGGCTCTCTGATCTCATTTTTTTCCCTGCTGCCCTCATCCCCACCCCTACACTGCCTCCCTGGCCAGCCAACACACCTCCCTGCTTCCATCTTCACTCCTCAGCTCCTGCTGCCCATCTCCTGCCTTCCTCCCGAGCCCTCTGCCTATCCAGTTTTTACCCCTTCCATGCCAAGCTCAAATCTGGCCTTTCCCAGGCAGCCTGCCAGGTCTCACAGAGTTCTCCCTTCCTGAACTCCCTGGCTTCTGGCACAGGCAGAAGGGTCTCCTCCACAACTGCTGGGTATTCCTTATGTTGTGTGGCTTGAGCCCTCTTTCAGCCAAGAGGGATGCAGGCCTAAGACCCTTAGGTCTGCAGCCCAGAGCCTGGTAAGCCAGTACTGCCAGGCAGTAGGTAAAGGATAATGAGATGCAAATTTCCTGGCTGGCAGGAGGGGATGCTCCTGTTTGCTGATTCGGATGGAGTCAGGACAAGCTATTGCTTTGATCTCCCCGAAGTCTGCGCCTGGCGTCGCCCTGCCACCACCTGGCTGACTTGTACCTCCACTGTTCTTTCCTGTAAAGGAGTATCTTTCTCCCACTTCTGAATACCCCTGCTTGGGGACACAGAGGGCACATGGGATCCAGGTCTAGCCAGTGTATTCCAGCCCTCTGGGCACCGTGATTGGGTGGGGACAAGGATGTGACTCAGTTGGTTCATTAATATTCACTTCTAAAATTTTTGTTGGAACCACTGGGAAACAGTGCTTTCTCCCTTTAGTTGTCCTGGAGCAGGATATAAACTGGAGCTAAGTGGCTGTCTGTTATCAAGGACACAGGAATGGAACCCAGAAATGGAAACACATCCTTGATGTCAAACACGGAAGTCAGCCGTGATTGAGATGATACACCTTCTGGTCTCTCCTATCACACACCACCGTAAATTCAATTACTTCGAGTTGGGTTCCTGTCATTTGCAATAGTAACAGTGCTGATCCAGGCCACCAGACCTCGCAATTTTAGTTCAAAAGTGACAGTGAGAAGAGAAAGACCAAGTTGGGTGGACATCTGCTACCTTAACCACAGAAATGCTATCGCCCTAGTGATGGACTGAATTACAGCCCCCCAATTCATAGGGTGGAGACCTAGACCTCAGTGTTATGGATTTAGGGCAGAGCCTGTGAGGAGGTAATTAAAGCTCAATGAGGTCACACGGTGGGGCCCTGATCCAATGTGCCTGGGGTCCCTAATGAAGAGAGAGAAGGGAGGAGAGAGGAAAAGGGGAGGGGAGAAAGGAGGAGGGGACAGGGAAAAGGGATGGGGAGAGGTGGCGGGGAGAGAATATGGATGAATATCAGGACACAGAGGAAAGGTCACAGAAGGACAACTGAGAAGGTGGCTCAGGAAAAATCAAATTGGCCAACACCTTGACCTCGGCCGCCAGCCTCCAGAACTGTGAGAAGTAAGGCTCTGCTGTGAAAGCCGCCCAGCCTGTGCTAGTCTGTGGTGGCAGCCTGAGCTGACTAGCACAGCCCTCACTTCACAGATCAGGAAACACGCTTTTGCCTGTGCTCAGTGGCATCTGCCCAGCGCCCGTTCCCTGCGTCCACAGGCCACCGCAGCCCCAGCAACAAAGCCCGCGCCTCCCGTAGGAAATAATCAATCTCTTTATTTACAGGCAATTTACAGTTAGAAAAATCAGGCGAGGCAGAGGCAGGGGGAGGGTACGAGATGGCACTTGGGCGCTGGCAGGTCACTTGTCTGCTCTGACAAAGGAGGCGAAGACACTGTCCTTCCGGCTGAGCAGGTTCTCTGGCTTGTCGAACTCCAGGATGGCGCCCCGCTTCAGGACCATCACCAGGTCTGCGCTGAGGATGGTGTGCACACGGTGCTGGGGGCAGGAGGGGGCAGGGAGGGGCAGGGCAGCTGAGGGCTGATGTCCTACCTCCATGGTGACTGTCCCTGCCCAGGGTGGCTGGGAGCCAAGCTCTCCATCCACTGAGACCACCCTTCTGCCTCCACCAAGTCTCAGCTCTGCCTACCGCCAGACTTCAGAACTCAAGAGACCACTGTCCGCAAGCCCCCATTCCCCATTCCTATGGAGAAGTAACCCCAGCCTGGCTCTCGGGGCCTTGGGACGGGCTGACCTTGGTACTGGCGGAAAAGAGGGGTGATCTGACAGTCTTGCCCTGGGCCAGCCCTGTAACCTCCTTCCCAGATGTCCTTTCATGCTGACAGCCCCAGGCCCCCTCTCTGGGTGACCCCTGTGCCCCGTCAGTGGGCCACTTACTGCAATGGTGACCACTGTGCGGTCTGCAAAGGCTGTCATCACCACCTTCTGGAGGATGTTTTCCTGTCAGGTGGAGGCAGCAGCTGTCAGCTCACTTGCCCCATGGATGGGGTCTGGCCTGGCTCTGGGGACGGGGGGCCCAGGATTGTGGCCCAGCTCCCATCTGACTCCAATCCCAGCCCCACCCCCACCTCTCTGGGGCCCTAGTCCCAGAGGGACTGTGAGGAGCATTCGGGGGCTGGCGGGCACAGCTCTGTGTATGTGTGCGTGCTGGGTCTGCTCGGTGGATGGAGATGAATATTTCCTAAGACTGCATGGAGTCATGGTCCCCCAGCCCAGCCCTGATTCTGAAGGCAACCTCAGGATCACTTTGTGCAAACTGTTCCCTAATACCCCACTAAAACCGCTCCACGGAGATGCCCAGGACCAACTGTGGCCATGTCGATGGAAGCCGTGGCCTCATCCATGATGAAGATGCTGGTCTTCCTCACAAAGGCCCGAGCCAGGCAGAACAGCTGCCTCTGGCCCTGGCTGAAGTTCTCCCCACCCTCCGTGATGATGGCATCTGAAAAGAGGGTGCAGTGCTGAGCCATTCCTTCGCGAGGAGGGGAGCACATGGGAGGCTTGGAGGGGCTATCAGGATGTGTGTAGAGGGTGGCTGTGTGGATGTGTGTCAGGGAGCGTAAGGACACAGAGGGCTGATACACCTGCCACAATAACGCCACGCTGTCCACCAAGGCTGCTGCTCCCCTGCCCCCCAGTGCTGTGTACAGCGGGGCCCTGGGCAGTCCTGTGAGAGGGCGAATGCACGCATGTGTGTGCAGAGTGTCTGTGCCACTCAAGTGGGGCCTTGGGAGGTGACCCACTGACGCCTATGTGTGGCCACCAGGCACTGTTGTTGGGGCTGTAACACACACCAAGACTGTGCTGACTCCTGAGGGACCTGTGTCTAAGACGCCCTTCTCCATCCTGTCCTCCCCCAGGGCAGGTGGATGGGGCAGGGAAGAGCTGAAGATACCACTTGCGATCTTTGTCTCACAGTGGCCCCAAATGTCCTTGTGCCTTGCAGGAGGGCAGACCCTGAACTGACCTGTCATGTGACCCGAGGCGAGACTTGTGACCTCTCAGGGGCCTGGCATGGTGAAAGGTAGGACTAAAGGTAGCTCAGAGCACACCTAGGATCTAGTTGCAAGTGAGGCTTCCTCCCCAGCCCTTCCTGCGTCCTGTAGGGCCCAGCCAGCCCCTGCTCAGCTGGCAGCAATTACCGAGGCCTCCGGGCAGTGCCTTCACCACTAGCTTCAGCTGGGCGATCTCCAGGGCCTCCCACAGTGTGCTGTCCGAGCACTTCTTCTCCGGGTCCAGGTTAAACCTGAGGGGTGGCACAGAAGCCCCATCGGGAGGGGAGCAGAGTCCGGTGCCATCCCCAGGCACCTGCAGAAGGCCATGCTAGTCAAGGGGTAGTGAGTGAGAGCTGGGTAACCTGGAGGCCTGGCTGGGCTGCGAGCACCAGGGTGGTGAAAGTAGGTGGAAGACAGTATTTGAGAGTGGGGTAGGGGAACCCCCAGAGCCTGCGTAGGCCTAATGCGAAGAAGGGCTGAAGATGATGCTTTTCTGAAGACTGATCTCCCTTCTTCCTCCCCTTTGGAGCTGGGCACTCTGGGGCTGGAGCGGGCCTGGGGCGGATGGGCTCACCGGATGGTGCCACTGAAGAGGACGGGGTCCTGCAGGATGATGGACAGGCGTGAGCGCAGGGTGTGCAGCGGCAGCTTGGCGATGTCGATGCCATCGATGATGATGCGGCCTGTGTGGAGATGAGGTCACAGGAGGCATCAGGGCTGCAGGAGAGGCGCTGGGAGTGTGTGCAGCCCGGGACACAGGGCCCCGTGGAGGGGCAGAGGAAGGCAGCGACTGCGGGACTCCTGTGACATCTGACCACAGGCCAGGGCTGAGGGCCCATTGTCTGGGATGCCTGACATTCAACTCACCCTCAAACATGTCCACCATGCGGAAGAAGGCCAGTGAAAAGGAGGACTTCCCACTGCCCGTGCGGCCGCAGATCCCGATCTGGAATTGAGAGGCAGGCACACTGCTGTGGCTCTGGGGCTGCTGGGAGTGGTCTGTAGTGCCAGCTTTAGGGTGCATGCAGGTCACAGCTTCCCTTGCCCAGCTGCACTGTGGCTGATCTGGGCTGTGATTCTGGGCTTCTTTCCTGCTCTAGCTTCAGAGAGGACTCGTGTGGGGGCCAAGAGCAACGAATGAAATCAGACACACAAGCTTCAGTATCACATGGTTTTTCTTATGTGAGAAACCTAAAGTATAAATAAACTAAAGAGCAAAATAAAAGATAGATAATAGAATATAGGAGAAAACCAACTTTTGTAAAAGGGAAGGAACATGAGACAGAGGGGAAAGAAATAAAAAAAAATTAAGATATGTCATGTATATGTACCAACTTCTCACGATGAACACAAACATACTAATAAAGAACTTTTTAAAAGTCCACAACATAGACATCAATTGCCTGGGCCTTGGTGTGAGTCTGGGTGTGCCTGGTACATGGCTGCAGGACAGGTGGGGACCCTGCTGTGTCCCCGTGTGCGTGGGTGCAGCAAGAGGACAGGGGGTGGCTGACTGTGGGGTGCAGGGATGCATCTGTGCCCCCACCTTAAGTGGGAACCATCTAGGATCCTGCTGTTTCCTGGCCCTTGGGTCCCAAGAGAGTTTACAATAGAAGACCAATACAGAGTCAGGGATAGTGATACACTGGGGCACAGGGGTGGGGACAGATGAGTGAAGACAGATGGAGTCACCCAAAGGTTGGAGATAGCAAGCCAGATAGCGACAGGGAGAGACAGAGAGACAGAAGGAGAGGGTCAAAGGGAGATGGCGAGAGGGGATCAGAGGCTGACAGGCGCCTCCAGCCGAGGACAAGGGCAGCCCCTGCTCTGAAGCACAGGGGCAGTGTCCCAGGAACCTGGGGGTTTGAATGCACTGAGGCCACGAGGCAACGCTGTGAGGTGCCCTCCCCAGGCCCCGGGCCCTCTGTCTGACCTTCTGTCCCGGCGAGATGAGGGCATTGACGTGCTTGAGCACCGGCTTCAGGGAGCTGTCGTAGCGCACGCTCAGGTTCTGGATCTGGATCTTCCCTCGGTCTGGCCAGTTCTTGGGGATCAGCGATGGGGCTGGGGGCCATGCTGGGGTCAGCCACTGGGGTGGGCCACAGCTCATGTCCAGGGGGCCCCCATCCCCAAGCTCCCTCTCTGGCCCCCAGCCCAGCCCAGCCCTCCTGCAGGCCCCTCACCCAGCAGCCCCTCGTAGCTCTCCGCCTCGGTCTTCAGGAGTCCATGGATGCGCTTCACGGCGCCCAGCTGGATCTCCATGTCCGCCAGGTTCCTCACCATCCAGTTGAGGTAGTTAGATACCTGCAGGGAGTGAGCTGGTCAGATACTCAGTGAGCACTTAGTTCTATCCTTGGGCAGCAGGGTGGCTCTCTTTAGGGCTGAAGAGGACCCCAGGGACTCCCAGATGTCTTCTGTCACCCCTGTCAGAGTGGCCTTCCCTAGAAGACTAGGGAAGGTCACAGTGATTTGGCCAAATATCTGGGCCTGGGCCAGGGTCCTGCCTGTCAGCCTTCTTGCCCTCATGTTAAGCCCTGGGTGGAGGTGTCTCATGCCTTGGGTGGTGACAGACCCTGAGGTCCTCTGAATGCTGGCATCTGGCCCCTCCCTGCCCTCTGCAGCTGCCACTCACCATGAGGGCATAGGTGAGGCCCAGGCCCACCAAGCCGGCTGAGAGCTCTCTGTGCAGGGAGTTGGAGATGGAGGTGGCGGCCGCGATGAGCACCACGCAGGCACCGATGTACTCCTATGCAGGGAGGGAGGGAGGGATGGCCGCTGGCCTGGGACCTTGGGTTTGGAGCCACAGGTGCCACATCCCACCTCACCCTCTCTAGGGCCAAGAGCAGCTTGGCCAGCCCCACCCCGGCCCCGCACCCTAAGTCATCAGACACAAGAGCTCACGCGGCTCACCACCCAGACGACGTGCACGCATCTGTTCTTGCTCCTGGCAAGAACACAGCATCACACACACAGCCCCCAGGCAGTGACTCAGGGAAGGGGCACAGGTGAGAAGCGGTGAGGACGTCGGAGAGGAGAGCAGGGAGGCTCCATGGCCGCACAGGCCTGCATCCTGTCCTCTCTTCCTGTCTCCTGGTCAGACCCTTGCTCTGGACCCACACGCCTATCGGAGCCCCGTGTCTGGGGACCAGGAAGGGCAGGTGGCACTTGCCATACGGACTTCCAGCCATCTGTTGGCGGCTGTGAGGAAGAGGGAGGCGATGTTATTGCAGTCAGTATATTCCAGGAGCTTCTGCTGGAACCGGGCCTCATACCTGGAAGGAAGATGAGAAGCAGTGTTGGTCATGTGGCTCCCGGCATTCTCCCGGCCCCAGACATGCTACCTCTGCCCGCTTATGTACGGGAACCCCTTGCTGGGACATCCTCCTTCCTACTTATGCTAATCTGCCGAGTGCCTGCTCCATCAGCCTCTTGTCTTTACCCCGAGACCTGTTCTTTCCTCCATGTCTCCTCCATCACTGTGGAGGACACCGGACACCCATATCCCCCGGTTTCTGAGGCCAGAGACCCAGGAATCAGCTGGACTCACAGCCAATCCCTCATCAGGTCCTCCTAAGGCTTCCTTCCAAACAGTCCCACCCCTGTGCACCTCTCCCCTTCTTCGAGTGCACAGGGCTGTGGGTCGGCTCCCTCGTTACTACACTGCTATGTCCCCGCAGCCCCACTCCGCCCAGCACCATCTTTCCAGATCACAACCTCGCTCTGCTGGGCATACCAATGGCCTCACATTGCTTTTAGGATAAAGAACCACCTCCTTGTCAGAGGCCTGTGGGAGTTGGCACCTGCTAACCTCACCCCTGCTAACCTCACTCCTGCTAACCTCGCTCCTGCTAACCTCGCTCCTGCTAACCTCACTCTTGCCACTAATTCCCTTACTCCCTGTGCTGGAGCCACTCCAGCCTTTTCAAACCTTCACAACAACACCAAGTTCCTTGTGTTCCCCAGGGCCTTTGCTCATGCTCTTTCCACTGCCTGGAATGCTTTTTCCTTTGTTTCTCTTGGTTCCTTCTCAATTTTCATTCCTTACCTTAACTGGTACCTCCTCAGAGAGACCGTTTCTGGCCACTCCTTTACCTTCTACCTCTGCAAGCAGTTCGCTTCATGATGCCTGCCTGTGTAGTCATTTTTCTAGCTGTTTCTGATCTATCTTCCTCCCCAGACTGGAAAATCCATGAGGGTGGAGATCAGGTCTGTTTTGTTCCCAGCCTCTGGCACTATAATTAAATATATGCTAAACATATGAGGGGAACTCTCCCTGGCCCCTCAGACAGAAGGCATCTGTCTGTGCCAGGGACGCTGGAGGTTTCTCCCACCCTGACTCCTCTGTCCCTCTTCCCCTGATAACTGTGCGGACCTGGCTCCTCACCTTGCTGGTGTGGGCTGGGCCCAGTGGAGGCACAGGGTACTTATTTGATAAGGAAGCAAGGAAGGAAGGAAGGAAGGAAGGAAGGAGGGAAGGAAGGAAGGAGCCATCTCAACACTGGTCTGGTAAAGACTCAGAGGGACCTAAGAACACCATGGTGGCCATTTGCTTCTTACTCCTGAGGCTGTTTGGCTTGGGTTATTTTGGGGCAGAGGGCATGAGTCTGGGGAGAGTGATTGAGACCCTGAGGTGACGAGAGCTTGCGGTCACACACACGTGCATGTGGGCCAGTGATGTGCCCATGGCGAGGGTGAAGCCACAGGTCTGAAGGGGCTGAGTGTGGTCCACAGGGTCTTGATGTGCGCATGCGTGAGAGGAGGCTGAGGCTCCGCCTGTGGGGGCCTGAGGGCCCTGTGTGAGTGACAGGAGAGTGTGCCAGCAGGCACGAGGTGGTAGCTCCTGCCATGAGTGTGACAGTGAGGACTGAGAAGGAGCCCAGTTTTAGAGCCCTGAAGACCTAGGTGGGAGCCCAAACCTCAGGACTGTGTGTCAGGACCATGACTCAGTTTCCTCATCAGTAAAATGGGGATAGTAACAGCTCCTACATGAACTGAAACAACTTCTGGGTTCAGCAGTGCTGGCCACTTTGAAAACTCTTTTGTGAAAAACAGGGCCTCTTGGGAAAGTCTAGAAGGTCAGGCAGGCCAGGGCTACAGGCTGTGTGACCAGACTGTTTCCTGGCCTCTCTGGTTCTCCATTCTGCATCTGTAGAATGTGGCTCCTCAACCCTGAGTCAGGGGCTCTCGCGAGGATTAAATGCCATCAGGCACACACCACACTTAGCACTTGGTGAGTGCTCAATCAATAAATTCCAGTTCACTCCCAACTGCAGATGGCTGGGCGAAAGCCAATAATTAGACATACGGGGCTGATTAGTCTTTCATTCAGGAATCATTCACTGTGTCAGTGCAAGGTGTGGGTAGTTTCATGACAGTAGTCCCTCTGGCTGACCACAGGCTCGGCCTGGGCCCTACCCTTGATCTGAGGCTGGTGACAGGGTGCTGGGATCACTCCCAAAGGGTCTGGCCCACTTCACGAGAGTCACAGTCTCTCTGCTGCAGTCCTAGCCCAAAGGCCTCTGAGCATCAAGTGTAAGAGGAATATCACTGACACTCAGGGAAGAAGCCAGGCCAGGGGTGCCAGGGGCCTGGAGGTTGAAGGAACCGGGGACCTTTAGGTGCCAGGCTACCGGGCTTCAGCATGGAAGAGAGCACAGCCCTGCTCTGCTCTGCTTTACAGACAACCTCTCTAAGAGGGGTGCCCCCACTGCTCCCACTGTGCCCAGGGAGTCAGTGGGGAGATGCAAGTGTCCCTGCACCCCTGGATGATCCCTGAGCCCTGGGATCACTCCTGGACACAGGGCTTGGTGTCACATGGTTGTTATCATAGCCCACACAGCTGTGCCACTCTAAAAATAACCTATTATCACTTTCTGGGTGAGGCTTAGCGAACAGAACCCAAATATCTGGGCCAGGGGTCTTTGGCCAGGCTGGCAGGAGGAAAGATGCCTCCACTACATCCAGCCAACTTGGCTGGGGGAGAAATAGGGTTTCCAACCCCTAAACCAAGCACACTTCAGATGGGCCTGTCTAGCACACCATCCGCTCAGGGCAGGGGCAGGGACAGGGGCAGGGGAAGGGGCAGAGCAGTTTTCTGGAAATTCCTCAGCCTGGTGAACTCTAACCATCCTTTTAGTCCTAGCCCCTGTGACCTGTCCTTCCTTGACTGCTTTCTTTCTATCCTTCCAAAGTCCATGTCCCTTTTGGCAGGGCACCTGTCACAAGGATTTGTCCTGGCTGCTCAAAGTCAGGGCTGTAAATGCCTCCAGGCCAGGGCGCACCTGACTCATTGTTTTAGTGCCCGGTATGAGACTCAGCACACGTGCTAAGTAAATGCTTGTTGAATGAATAAGCAGGTTCAAGTCTGGGCTTTGGAGAACCTCACACATAGAGGTTGTTTCCTTATCTGTGCAGTGGAGACAATCATCTCAAGGCATCTATGGTGGCAGTGGCCGTGCAGGTAAAATACTGACAGGGACAGTACTTGGTGACAGGTTTTCAACAACTGAGGGCCTCAGGGCTGGCCCCAAGGATCTAAGGGCCTTTCTAGCATTGACATTCAAGACTGTTGCTGCCTTGTTCATTTTCATGTTCCATTTGGTTCACAGAGGCCCCAGGCTTGTCTGCAGGACTATACTCTTTTTCTTGGGGTCACAAAGCTGGACTGTTACTATGGGTGGTCAGCCCTGGGCTTGGGATCCGTGGAGGGGTTCAGAGAGGTATGTGCTAGGCCTTGCAAAATGGGAGTCCTTGAATGGAATCTCATGGCCGTGACTCTGTTTCCACTCCTGTCTTGGGGTATCTGTATTCGTACCTGAAGGCCCGGATGGTGGTGAGGCCCTCCACAGTTTCAGCAAAGTGCGAGAGCAGCGGTAGTTGGGTGGTGTCATCCAGCTGCTGTAGGTCCCTGTGCCAGGGGACAGAGCAGAATGGTTAGGGTGGCTGCTCAAGGCTCAGCCTGGGTGTGAATCCTAGCTCCATGCCCCTACGTGTGGACAAGCAGGTGTCACCTCTCTGGCCTCATTTTCCCACCTGCAGAGGGAGAGAGGACAACGGTACCCCACCATTACTCTGCTGTGAGCACTGAACGAGGTTGTTTATGGGAAATGCTTAAACAGCCTGCTGGGCACAGTTCCTGTCATCCTGGGCATGGCTGTCCATGCTCTTGCTGTGCAATCTGGCACTGAGGTTAGGCAGGCAGGCAGCGCTGGTTCCCTTTTCCAGGTGGACCCCCTGAGGCCGAGACAACTGGCCAAAGCAATGGGAAAGCCAGACACAAAGTTCTCATCCCTCTTCTCCCAAAGCCGCAATAGTCTTCAGCACATCACAAACTGAACACCTAAGAGCTCCTGAGGGTGGGGCAGAGGTGTCCATGGCAACAGAATGGCCTTCAGCTCCCTGGGATGCACCTTGACAGCCATCTGTGCTAAGCAGGCGGGGCTGGAATGCAGGAAGTAGCTTTCCTGGTCTTGCTGTCTCTAGGGCCAGAGTGGGCACCAGAGGAACGGGAGAATGTTTCTTCTCTGGCAGGAGAAATGAACTTTGTAGAACAGCTTGTACTACAAAGTGCTTGAAAAGCCACTGTGCTTTTGTTCATATTGCTGCACCGTGTTCCTCGTGGGTGCTAGGGGATTCCAGGGTATCAAACGAAAGCCATTTAGACAAACGTTGATCCTTTTGGCAGGTCACTGTGGTCAAAATGCAGTCTAAATTTAATTATTATTATTATCATTGTGGCTTATTAGTATTTTTTAATGGGGTCACCTAGGGTATTTATTTTTCTAGCTTCCATTTTTTCTTGTTTATAGTTTTTTTTTTACTCCTGCACATTAATTATACAGAATAATGGGTTTCATAATGATATTTTCATACATGCATATAATCTACTCTGATCATATCCACCCCCTTCTCCAATTCCCTTCCTCTTCTGTAATAATCTCCTAATCTTCCTTCTATTGTCTTTTTTTTTTTTCAATTCCAAATATGAGGGAAGCTGCTCAGTATTTTGACTCTAGTCTCTAATCAATTATGTGCACCTGGGGAAGGTACTTAACCTTTCTGACTACCATCTGTAGGAGGAAACATATTTTATATCACAAATCAGTACACCATCTTTAATGATCAAAACAGGGGTTTCATTAAGCAAAGCTTGCTGTTACTATATGAATACAGTCTGCTATTTTCTCTGCTGCTTTACTACTTTAAAACATTGGTTGTCATCCATCTTGATTTCACGACCCACTGATGGTTGTAACTGACAGTGAGAGAAACAGTGGCCTAGAAGGTCTTTAAATCTTTCCCTGAATCTATGAGTTTAACAGAATCAGTCCCAGAAAAACCTCCTAGAGAATACTTAGAAATTCTGAATAAGAAAGAGATGTGAAGCTAAGGCAATAAGATTGCAAGTTTGAGCCTAGCCTGGGCAATTTAACAAGACCCAAAAGTCTCAAAAAAAAGGCTGGGAAAAGGTTCTGTTCAGTGAAAAGGTCCTGAGTTTAATCCTTAGAGAGAAAGAAAGAGAGAGAGAGAGAGAGAGAGGTACATGGCTCTAAGGCTCATGAGGGCTAACACGATCAATGAGAATGGCTTGGAGAGGCTCTATCAAGGCAAGGGTTCCAGCTGGGCTCTGGACCCCGTGGGTCACAGCGCTCGTATCAGGTGCTGTATGGTTTCACACATCGGCAATCAGACTGGCTGCTGGAATTACACAACCTCTATGGGAAGCATTTTGAAGGATGAATGAAAGACATAAACGTGTCCAAATATCCTGACCTCGCAATTCCTTCCCTGAACACATCTCCCAAGGAAATAATTCATATATGAACTGCATGTGTGCCACAGAACAGATATTTATGTTAAAATAGTGGCTATGGCCAGTTTCTTTATTTCTACTTACTTCATTTTTTCCGTTTTGGGGGAACAGGACAATAGTTTTATGACACTGACTCTAGTAAATTTGCCAAACACTGCAAGACCTCCATCTCCCCCGCACTGAGGCTGGCAGATCTGCTATCACCTGGATGCCACCCGGAAGTACTTCTGGATGAAGTAGCACACGATGGCCAGGGGCAAGAGGGCCACGAGGAACACAGGTGTGACGTAGGAGATGACAGCCAGGGCTGAGACGCAGAGCAGGGTGGAGCGGCTCAGGCACTCCAGCGTGGATGGGATGTGCTGTGGGAGGAAAGGGGGGACAGCCAGGCACGTTTTCCTATGAGACTGTGTTCAGAGTGTCACCTGTCACAACATTTTGCTCTCTTGCTTTATCACAGGCACATATCTTATCAGCCCAGCTGCAATGCTAGCTCCCAGAGGCTGGAATAAGGTGTTTGTTTTCTCACCATCTAGTATGGTGGTAAATTAAAAAAGACAGCCTGCATCTAAATGAATATTGTCTAGCTGATCAGTCACTTCAATTCAAAATATGCAGGAAAGTTCCTAGAACATCTTGGATGGAAAGCAGAAGGATCTGGTGGTCCCATCCCTTGGGGCACACTGTAAACAGGTCAGGGACTTTGGGCTTCCCCCACAGGACACTGATCATGTGATCTGGGGAGCCCAGTATCAAACAGGAAAAGATCTAGGGGCCTGGCCTCTCTCTGGACCAGGAGAAATGCGGTCCAGTCCCCTGTACCTGGTCGATGGTGTTACAGTCAGATGAAAATCTGTTCAGGATGCTCCCAAGGGGCGTGGTCTCAAAAAACCTAAGAGGCAACCAGAAGAACAGTTACTCATTCGTTAGTGATTTACTTCCTCTATTTAATTGTCTCTAGAGCCATCCACGGGCCTGGCTTCCTAGCAGCAGTCACCGGTGTGGGTTTGCAGACATCCATCTCACCCGTGTCCCTGATGCTAGCCTTCGTTTAGCCTCTCTGACTCGAAGGCCCATCAGTGACCACAGCCACCCTTCTCAGTCCCTCCTCACCCTGGCTAACTCGGCAGCTGTCCTCCTGGGACACAGAGTCCTCTCCAGAGGGACAACTTGCCAAGCAGCAGGGCCCTGGAGATAGCCTGTCAGCTGCTAACCCTGTGAAGTCACTCTGGCTGTCATTAATCTGGTAGGGCCCTTGAGTTGGGCTGAATTCCAACCAGAGAATTTCATTACCACAGATCTGGAGAAAAGAGAGGGTCAAGTCAACTTGGAGGCTGGATCTATGGGCCACAAGAGCTCATGAGACTGAAAAGTACAAAGGGTAGCCAGGTGACAGCCACAAGGGGTCAGGTAACCTGTTGGCCAGCTGTGGTTGCAAACTGAGTTGGCCAATCAGGCAGTGACAACAGGAAACCTCTTCCAAACTAGGCATCTTCAGGGTCCTTATCCATTCTGTCTTGGGGACTGGAGCAGCTCCTCTGTGCTCCCAGGCTGGCTAAGAGAGGCGGGGCGGGACAGGATGCAGTGGGATTTGTGGATGGAGATGGACAGATGACAGTGCCTAGGGAAGGGGACTGACCTTGACCCAGCACTCAAGGACACTCACTTGGAGGGCTGCTGTGACAACTGGATGAGCTAACTGTAAGAGGCCTAGCTCAAGTGCTGCTGACTAAATGCCAGTTTCTGCCTGCTTCTTGCATAAGGAGGAGACTTCTATACACGCTGCCTCTGAGTCACCCCGTGAGTCCATGACAGAGTCGTCTGTGCCCATTTTATCGATAGCAGAACCGAGGTCCAGAGCATGGTGGTTTGCCCTGGTGTGGCCAGGAAGGGGTACCTCATGGGGACCAGGATGATGCGGTTCAGCAGGCTGCGGTGCAGCCTCTTGGCCACCTTCAGTCCTGTCCACTCCACGGTGACAGAGGTGACCAGGCACAGCACGATGCCCAGGCTGCAGAGCACAGTGAACACCATGGCGTAGACGGTCTGGTCCAGGGAGCACTCCTGGGTGGGCGGGGAATGAAAGGGTCCGAGGGAAGTGTGTGGCCTCAGCCCTCGGCCCTCTCCCTACCCCCGCCCCTTCCTTGGGGCTGCTGGCCGCACCTGGGTAAGGGAGCAGTTCCTGGCTGCAGGGCCCAGGGTCAGGGCATTGTCGGTCCACTTGGCCAGCCAGTAGTCGATGGCCACCAAGACCATGTGCTTGAGCAGCTGGGAGAAGACGAGCAGCGACAGGAGCAGGATGCCGGCAGAGGACAGGTACTTGGCACAGGCGCGCCACGGGATCTTGGCTCGCTGGTGCAGCACCGAGGACAGGTTGTCGTCTTCCTCACTCTCGGCCACCTCGTCTGCGGGTCACAAGAACCCACCCTGTGACTTGCAGTTTCACACCCCTCTGAGGATGGGTGAACCGGAGTGGGTATTTTCTCCCTCCTTACAGGTGGGGAAACTGAGGTACTGAGGGAAAGGGATTTGTCTCACCACACCCAGCACCCCAAACCTGTCTCCCCATAGATGATCATTTCACTCCCACTCCCACTGTCTGTACCTTCCTCCTCCTCCTCATCCTGCAGAAGGCCGTCTCTTGAGGACATGGCACGGGGCAGGCCTTGGTGGGGCTCTGTGGCTTTTCTCTCCATGACTGTCTCCTGAAAGGCAGACGCAGGCCTGGCCAATGTCCTCGGAGTGTGCATGTGGGAAAGCGGGTTGGGTGCCCCTGCTTGGGAGGGAGTGGACGGACATGTGTTTGTCTTGCCAGAATTTACTCTTTCCCCTCCGTTGGCTAACAGCACCCTGATGTCCCAGCGGGGAACCACCCCTCCCCTATTCTTAGTGCTTGTGGTTCAGGGATTCTGGTGGACCCATGACCCCAGACTGGCTCATCCTCACGTCCCACCTCCCC
Organism: Dasyprocta punctata; assembly: GCA_004363535.1. NCBI lineage: Eukaryota > Metazoa > Chordata > Mammalia > Rodentia > Dasyproctidae > Dasyprocta > Dasyprocta punctata. The sequence goes on from RJWM01010238.1 coordinate 34,078, forward strand.
AAGCACATGACCGAACAAGCCCGAGGACAGTCAGCCCTGGGACCTTTGCTGAGCTGCAGAATGGAAGCCTGAGACAGAGGGTGGCCCACACTGCTGCTACCAGAATGAAGCCCATGTGAGGGGTGTGGGGCCAGGACATGGCAAAACGCAGGTTCCTTATGACACTGAGTGACCATCTGACCCACTGAACTTGACTTGAAGCTAGGATACACGTGAACTTCTTTGGTTTCACAGGCCAATAAATCATTCAACTCTCCCTTTTTCTCTTCGCTTAACTAGTTGGAATTGATTTTTGGAAACTTTGCAACTAAATGGCATCTGGCTATCTCAGGACAAGGGGCAGGTGACCGCTTGATTCTACCCTGAGTACCTGGCACAGGTACTGGCTTTCATCTGGTAGGAGCAAGGTCATTCCAGGTCCCACATCTGTCCATTGAGGGGCTCTTTGGGGCAGTGAGGACAGGAGGCCTCAGTGAGTTCAGGTTTTAGCAAGCCCATTCCTCCCAGAGTGTGCTGTCTGGTCCCCAGGAGACACCCACCTTCTCCAGCTCTTGGTCCTGTCGGTTCATAAGGGTCTTCCAGTGTTCAAAGAGCTGGCACTCAGACCTCTGGAAGTCCTTGAGTGTACCCTCCCTCTGGATAGTGCCATCCTTCATAGCAATGATCTGGAAAAGTGGAAATAAATATGGTTGGGGGTTGGCTGGAGTCTGACAGGGAAAAGGATATAGTCCTTTCTCTGCCACCAAAGGCCACCTTCACCCACTACAATGGGGGCAGTAACACCTACCTTTGCCAAAGTGGCTGTCCACAGGTGCACCCTGGGTAGGCTGGCTAGTTACAAGGACTACATCAGTAGATCTCTCATGTACTTATCAGGCTAACTGCATGCTACCCTGAGCTCCGCCTCATGGTCTGGTAGGTTCCATCAGTGCTTGGCAAAACACATATTGGTCCCAGTGTGTGTGGTCCTGCCTTTTGAAATCAATCAGTCTTTTTATTTGAAACACTCATTGATGCCATCATGTGGACTCTTTATTATGGTTTTTGTCCCTCCCCCCAAACCTCATATGCTCAAAAGTGGGGGCTTTTTGGAAGGCGACTAGATTAGTGGGGCTCATAGCTGACTTGCTGATAGGAGGTGGGGGCATGGCCTGCAAGGGTTTATCTCCCTCTGCAGCTCCTCTCTTAGCTCTCCCGGCATCCTGGCTGCCATGCCTTAAATAAATTTTCCTCCACCATGCCCCTCTCTCATGCCACCCTGTTTGGAAGCCATGGAATATGAACTGAGACCTCTACAAACCATGAGCCAAAATAAACCTTTCTTCCCCATGGGGTGTCGGGTATTGTGTCTCTGCAACAACAAAGTAACTGAGACAACGCTCCATTGACACCCACCCCTGACCCCTTCAACCCCACCCACCCTGTTCACAGACACTTCCAAGAACCAGGCACCTCTGTGCCTCCTCTTTAGACTCAGGATTGTCCTGAACTACCTTGTCAGGGTCACCACAGAAACTCAGAAACAATTCTGCACCTGTTAGTGGAGGAAGGTCTCATTGCATAAATAAAGGAAGAATTATTTTGGGGGGAAATTAGCAGGCCATTTGGCACCAACCTCAGTCTCAGAGAGAGCCTCCAATTTTGGCTGCTGTTTAGAGAAAATTTTATGTAAGAGTAGGCAAGGACTAGGTTTAAAAGTCACATTATCTTAAAAATTAAGTGCTTTCCAATTAGTTGGAAAAATAACTATTGTGTACCTATTGACCAATTTAATTAATGTGGGGTTTCATCCTATTGATGGTACTAAAGTTTCTATTACTGCTGCCATTTTTTGTTTCTTGGCTTTCCCCTCTATCCTAACTTGAATTTACCCACACTCGGAAGGCCAGAAGATTAGAGAGACAGCTTTCTCACCCAAGGGACACTCCCCAAGGCCACGAGGACACATCATCAAATCAGGCAGGAATCAGAAGGTAGGCACTAAACTTGCATCTCTGGAGACTTCCTGGCACCGGCCTTGGGTGTTCAACAGGGGCGGGCCAAGGTGGAGAGTGATACCTGGCCTGCACAGGCTCTCCTGAGCTGCCCAGCTGCACAAAGCCATCCAGTGCTGGCCACTTATGCTTTGTGGCCTTTGGCAATTTCTACTGAGATACCTGATTGAGTCCTTTGCTGATGCCCAACTGTTTTCCCACCCCAGCCCTGCACTGCATGACCCCCTCACCCAGTCTGCATGGGGCAAGTACTGTAGCTTGTGGGTCACCAGGACCACTGTCCGCTTGTCATCCCGGAGCAGCTCAAGGATCCCGGCCTGCATCAAGTGGTCACTCAGGTGGACATCCAGAGCTGAGAAAGGATCATCCTGGGTACAGGAAGGATAACAGTACAGTGAACATAAAACCCACCAGAGTTTTATCAGTGCTGACCCAGGGATTGGTACTAGTTAGTTGTGTGACCTTGGATAACTGATCTAATCTCTCTGAGCCTCAACTGTTTCATCTTAAAATAAGCCTGCTATCAACTACCACTCTCAGACAGATCTGATCACTTTCTGTCTCCTGAGCATTCAATGGCTCCCCAGCATCCATAAGCTCTGAACTTCTTAGCATGGTATTCCAAGTTATTATCATTTAGATCTAAAATACCTCCCAAGTGTTTAATGTGTTCAGAGGTAGGCCTTCTGGAAGGTGAGTGGGTCATGGGTGTGCACTGTACTCAATGGCAGATTAATCCATTGATGAGTTCAAGACTGCATGTGCTGTTAAGAGGTGGGGCATGGTTGGAGGTGGGTTCTTGGGGGTGTGACCTGGAATGGTGGATTCTTGTGCCTGCTCCTGCTTTTCTCTTGTTTGCTCCTGACTGCCATGGTTTTAGTAACTTTCCTTTACAAGGTCCTTCCACCATGCCATGTCTGCCTCAGAGATAATCAATTGTAGACTGAATCCTCTGAAACCATGAGCCAAACTAAACTTCTCTTTCCTTAAGTTTCAGGTGTTGGGTATTTTGTCACAGTGTTGGGAAAGTGACTAATACATGAAACCTTCTAACCTGCCTGGTATTTCTGGCTTCACTTCTGATCTGGCCTAGCTCCTTCCATTCCAGATTTCCCTAGAACCTGACACCGAGACCTTTGCCAGACCTGCTCTCTCTGCCTGAAGTGCTGTTCTCTCTTCTATCTGCCTAGTGAACTCCTGCTCATGGTTTCATGTCCCATCCTGATGCCCTCCTCCCTCTCCTTCCTCTCTGTTCCAGTGATACCTGTGCAAAGTCAGGTCCAATTTGTGCACTCTTGACCATGAGGCCCACAGGGCCTGAGACGGAGTAGGAGCATAATAAAACTTCAATGACATTAAGTAGCCACTTAACTTTTATCTAACATGATTGTTTAAATCTTGGAAGGGGCCATGAATGAACTAGAACTTGGAAGCATGCTGAGTATGTGTCTGATGCTAACAAAGACTAGGAATCTTTATGTTTGAGATGTCTTTGATGAGTGCTGTGTGTGTTGTGGAAGAAGTGAGAAAATAAAACTGGGATTAGAGGGCCAGGATTATAGCTCAGTGGCACAGCACCTGCCTGGCAAGTACAAGGTCCTGAGTTCAATTCCCAGTACCAAAAACAAACAAACAAACAAACAAACTGGAATTAGAGATCTGAAGGTCCTTGTTCCATCTTCCTGACCAAACTGCACCGCCTCCTGTTTAACTTTCTCTTTAAGGTCCTCCCCCAGGAAGCCATCCCTGATTACTCAATCCTTCAAAGCTGCTCCTGGAGCACGCCCCTCATGGTCCATACTGCAGCTCAGCTTTGAATTGGCTGGGCCTCCTGGGTGTGGGTGAACTCTGTTTCCTCATCTAAACTTTCAAGGCCAAGGGCTGAGTCTCAGGATTCTTCAGTATCATCCCAAGCACCTGGCACAGAGCAGGGCACAAAGCAAGGCTAACATGTTTCAGCTCATTTGACTGCTAGCGTTTGGGGTGTTGTGCACAGAGGCCAAGTGGAGTTCCAAGGAAAGTAATGCAGGTATCATTTAGCAATGTCTGACCTGGGCCTAAGAAGAGAAGCGGCAGCACCCAATCTTGTATTTCCCATTCAGGTAGCAGGCTTGCCACTACTCCTGCACTACAACTTGCCTCCCTCACAGAGCTCAGTGTGGAGTCTGCAGTGCATCATCCAACCTATCCCTGCCTGCCTCAGTTTCCATATCAGTGGATTAGCAGGCAGTATCTCTGGTAGGATAGTTTGCTCCTGGAGAGAAAGGTTAGGCATGTGTGTGTGTGTGTGTGCATGTTCATGCACTAAGTAAGGGCAAAACAGCCAGGAATGAGGGCCCGGGTGAAATGCTGGCCAAGACACTCACCAAGAAGACGACATTGGTGTGCTGGTAGAGGGCGCGGGCCACACTGATTCTCTGGCGCTGACCGCCAGACAGGTTGATGCCCTGTCAGCAAACAGGTGGAATAGCCATGCCGTCAGCCATTCAGGAGAGATGGTCCCAGGCCCTACTAAAATGTGAGTTCTTTGGGACACAGACTTGGCTCTACCCATCTCTCAGACCCTTCCTTACCTTGCCAATAAAGGCACACATTCATTTTTACTGAATTTGTTTGGAAATGGAGAGTGTGGACCTCAAGTGTTTGCAGATTCATCATGCAGATGCTAGGGACCTTCTGACCAGTACAAATCAGGACAGAGGAAGTAAAGGTTTAAATTGCACCCAAGGAGAAGGTCGTGGGAGAATCCTATTTATCTAAGTCTATGGGAGGGGGCCTCATTCAGAGAATGAACAAGATCAGTGCAGCCCTGGGCTTAGCCCAGTGCCACATGGGCGCTCAGTGTGAACGTGGGCATGAACGATGATGTTGAGGCATCCCCAGGCTAGAAAGGCACTAAGCCGACCTTGCCCATCAAGCAGGGCTGAAAAACCATTAAACATCATCAAGGAAAGTTGTGGGCAACTCTCCAACTGCACTGTCTCCCATTCCCTCAGCTGCTCACTCCCACCTAGAAGGCTCTCAGGGAATGGTGGGGGTGATGAATGTGGAGCAGGGAAGGCTACAACCAACCCGTTCCCCAATCTGGGTCTGGTCTCCATGGGGCAGGATGTCGATGTCCGGCTGTAGGGAGCAGGCTTCGATGACCATCTTGTACCTGGAGAGGAGAGGGGATGGGGAAGGGAGACAGCTGACCAGCCTGGCCAGAGCAGCACCTCAGCACTTGCTGAGGGTCATTAATCCCTGGGCAGCTGTGCCCAGGGTGAATGATGGCTTTAATGGGCCTTCCATGGGGTGTGGGCAAACACCATGTGAGCTTGCAAAAAGCTGAGGTCAGCAGCTCACGCAGCTTTGGGGCAAGTTAAATATTTGAAGGATGAAATTGGATGGGTACAGATACACAGAGTAAGTGACAAGAGGAGGCCCCTGGTCCCCATGCAGTGGGAAAAGTTACAGCAGGGCTCGTGCTCAGGGCACCGCCTGGGAAAATCACGGCTGGTTGGATTGGGTAGTAATGATGATGGCTGGTCAAATATTTGCCTTGCTTGTTCTTTTTATCCTTCCTAATCATCCAGGGTTCATGAAGGCATCAGAGTATCCTGATGAAAATCATGCACTTAGGCAGCTTTGGATTCCAGACTGATTTCAGTCACTTACTGGTTGGGTGGCCTTGGCCATCCTACTTCACTTTTCAGAGCCTTGGTTTCCTCACTTGTAAAATGGGGATAAGGATAGTACTTGCTTTCTGAGGTTGTGTGAGTTTTAGGGACATCCCATGCACAAAGAGCCTGACGCTGAACCTGACGAAGGCCCAAGGGATGCTGGGTGTCAGTACTGTCACTGGAGGGAAAACAGTGCACCGACCCCAAAGTTTAGGGTGAGGAATCACAAGATGGAGATGGAGGCAGTGCTGGGTAGGTGCCCTCCTTGCACCTACAGGGGCTGGACTGCTCCCTGCCCAGGCTCATCTGGATCCTTTCCAGATGGAACATATGGGGTTGGCTGGACTCCAGCTAAGCAGCCTGGCATGCAGGACAGCTGGGTGTGGGTGACTGATGAGGCTCAGGGCAGCTGGGGGCTGGGGCCAAGTCTTCCCATCCCAGGTCCCTCCCTCCTGGAGGCTTTTACCGTTGTTTATTGAAGGGACTCTCAAAGGTGATATTCTCCTCCACAGTGGCATTCAGCAGCCATGGTTTCTGAGACGCATAGGCCACCGGGCCTCTCTTCCTGGACAAAGCAAGAGGGAGTTGGGGTGGGCGGGCATCTCAGAGCAGCTGTCCAGCTGATGGCTTAGACTGGGGGCAGGGTGTGGCGAGAGTGCTGAGATGGCAGGGGCAGAAGTATGCATTGCATGACCTCTTTTGCCTCCAGGCCCTCAGGCAGAGGTGGGTGGTCCAGACTGCAGCCACTTTCTTTGGCCCTGTCAGCCCTGCACCCACCCTGCCCTAGGCCCTGGTCTCTGTTCTCCATTCTGGGTCTCCACTCTGACCCAGGGAGGAGCACAAAGTGTGACTGAAACAAAAACGGTCGCTCAACCCGCTTTCTTTCCTCCTTCTGTGGCCCTGAACCACTGGACTCCAAACAGAAGAACAAAGCTGAGGAAATCACAGTTAGTGTAATGTGGTTTTCCAGGTCTCCCTGTGATCTGCTGTGGAGGGGGCAGCCTGATGCACAGAAGTGGCGGAGCAGCTCAGCATCCCGGGAAGGAGGTGGGGAGCACAGAGGGCCCCCAAGCTGGGGATGGGACTGGAGCTGCCCTCTAGGGAGACATGGCTCCACAGGCCTGCGAGTCCTCTGGGGGAGTCTGTCCTGGGGGGCAGTTGTCCCCGACCTGGTACCTGATGTTGGAGTCGGTGGCTGTCTCCCGCTCTGGGCTGCTGCAGGGGAAGAAAGACACATCTCAGGTTCTGCCCAAGTGGGTTAGGTCCTCCATACAGATTTCAAGCTCCCTCAAACCTCGCATGAGCAGTGTGCCTTGATTATCCCTGGGACAAAGTCTGCAGCCACAAATGAGGTACAGCTGAGGAAACTGTGGGGAACCTCTGGGACCTGACTACACAGATGTGTAAGGAAATCTTGGGGACCCAATTCATTTAAGAGAGAATGAGGGAAAGGCACCATGATACTAGCTCTGGGGAGGAGGGGAACTTCCAGGTCAGAGGAGTAAGAGGCCCACTATGTGACCACCCAGGCCCTATCTCTGCACCTGGATTCATTTGCACAGGCTAAGGTCTCAGGTCAACAGGGCACTTGCACAGCCTGGGCAGGGGTGCACTGGCCAACACCAATGCCTGCACCTCGGGGGTGGGCACCTCCAGCTGGGGAGCTGACACGTGGCCCTGTGAGGAGACAAATATGGAATCCAGGGAATCTGCCAGGAAGGACACAGCAGCAGCAGTGCCCATGTGCTCTGGGCCGCCCCCAACCGCTCCAGTGCCAAAAAATTCTGGCACTTTGATCTCATCGTACACACTTGTACTTGTCACATGCCCTATCTGATTTCTGGCTCCAGAAATATGGTCACCATGGCTTGCGGGGCTGGGCGTACTATCACACTGGGAAGAAGGTGGGAGAAAGGCCAGAGAAAAGACTAGGAGACAGCGTCTCTGCGGTGCTGGAGAGCAAAGCCGGTAGGCTCCAAGTGTTCACATAGGTGTGCCCACCTTCCCAATCCTGACTAAACACCTCTAGGGTCTCCATGGAGTCCGCGGGAGAGAGGAGGGAAGGGAGGGTGTGAGGGTCTCAGGGTCTCATTCATTGATTTCACTTGGAATTTTGAGACTTGCATCAAGTAGAAAGCAACAAGACAGAATTTTCTGTCTGTCCAAGAGACATCTGCATCCTCTTCTTACAGTCCTGTTTCTCAACTTGTTCCTTCATGGTCATTCCTAGAGTGTTTTTAGACATTTTTCTAACCATCCATCTCCTGTCACATTTTGAAAACAATTTGGTGGTTTTTAGTGTATTCAGCAACCATCCCCACTATCTAGTTCCAGGACGTACTCGTTACTCCTAAAAGAAGCCCTGTGCACATTAACAGTCACTGTCCCCACCCGCCCCACTCCTTCTCTAGTCCCTGGCAACCACTAATCTACTTGTTGACTCTACTCACATGAATTTTTAATATCACAGAGATACTGATGGCTGTTTATGCACTATGGCCCTTTGGATGGGCACAAAGCACTGCAACATCTAAAACACCTCTCAAATAAAAAAAAAATTGGGGTCCTCATTTAGAATGCATGACTTAGCCTCACCTCTACAAGCACTTGGGTTGCACAGACTTGATTTCATACTTAGCATTTCCCAATCACAGGCCCCTCACCTCTACCCAGCCCCATGTCCAAGCCAGTCCCAAGGGGGTACCTGGGGTCCTCTCCCGTCTCAGCATCAGGAAGGCTGCTGGGGCACAAATGGAAAGATCAACACCAGTTATCACGCACACACTCCACTGCCTTCCCATCACACTGGATCTTTGCGGAGAAGCAATCCCAACCCCCGCCACCCTCCCATCCCTTGCCAGGGTCCCCACCTGGCTTCTTTGGGCAGAGGCTATTCCCAATCCCCACGTGCCCACACACATGGACGGGCACCTGGCAAACAGCAAGGGCTCAATCAGGGCTCCTGCTGTTGGCTAAGAGCACAGAGAAGCTGGCTGGCCACCAAGACTTTTATGGTTGGGAAAACTAAAGCTCATGGTGGGAAAATGACTTTTCCAAGGCCACAATCCTCTTGCACAGTGTTTCTTTTTCACACTGCAAGTGGGACCCCAATAACTGCATCAGAAATAAGTAGGCTGCAGTTGCTTTAAAAAAAAAGAAAAGAAAATATCAGCATATGCTGCATAGGGTTAAGATTTGTGTTTCTTTTGTGAATTTTTCTTGTATATCAATGAATGGATGTAGTGGACTGTGAAATAAAATTAATTTCATACTGTGGATTACAGTATAGAATGACTTTGAAAAATAATGAGTGAGGTAACCTGAATTTTGATGCCTAATTTCCCAGTGCTCTTTCCCCTACCGCAGTCCAAGACCTCTCAACTTTCTTGAAACAGCCCTGGGCCATGGAAATGTATATTTCAGACATGCACATGTGGGGAAAAACAAGCAGCTGTGTTTTCATATGGATCTTACTTCAATAATATTAAAACCCACTAAAATATAGTTAATTTTTAAAAGTACCATGATAAGCACTGTAATAGTATTATCTCTTTTAATATACAAAATAGCCACATGAAAGCGGGTTATTTTTATTGTTCCCACTTTGCAGATAATGGGAGTGAGGCTTAGAGAAGCCACGAATATGCCCAAAGTCACACAGCAAGTGCACAAAAAAAATAGATCTGATTTAAAGTCTGCATACTTTCGGTGTTGCACTGCATAATCTCACTGCGATTTTCCAAAGCCATGCCTCTGATAAACATCTTCCCGTTAGGAAAGTCAGGAAGGACAAACACAGGGACAGAAAGAAGCCTGACGAACTCCCCTCCGGCTCTGGGCAGGATGAATGGTGACCCTAATTACCAGTTGCCTCTGTTCTGTTCTCAGATCTCTGTGGTCTCCTTTCACTCTCTTAACTCAACCTGACCTCTCTGACCACCAGACCGCTGTAACTCATGATTTACAGACAAGTTGCTAACACGAGAGATAACAAACCAAAGCTGACAAATTCCAGCACTGCGGTCCCCACCAGATAAGCTCATCTCTGGATCCCTCCTCCCTGACTCATCCAGAGCGGCAGGGTGGTTAGTGCTGTGTCTGTGGCCTCCCCGAGGACCGGGCTCGCCAGAGCTCCCGGCCGTAACTCCACATACATCACTGTCAGGGTTGCTCAATTAGCCCTCCTAATGGACTACCCTACTTTCCAATCTGCTCCTGTGGAAGGAAGCCTTTCACCCCTACAGGGACTTTAAGATAGGAAGAGCATCTTTGTCAGCCCCCACAGTGCTCAGCACATGGCAGATCTGTAATAAAAGCGGCTTTGTTAAAGGATGCATTCATCTCTGAGGTGAAGGGCGGGGCCTCACTCTCTGCAGCGGGCTCCCCTGCACAGCATGAAGTTCTCTGCATCTCATCCAGCAACGGCCCTGATCACACTGTCCCCACTTTGCAGCCATGGCCACTGAGGCTCAGGGTTTGCCAGGCAGGCCCAATGTGATGGCCAGGACGAGGGGATGCCGGGTGTGTGAGATCCAGGTTCATCCCTTCCCAGAGCAGCCCTGAGCTTCCTCAAGGCTCTGCATGTTTGTTTTAATCTGAGAAGGGAAGAACAGCACATCAGACAGGCATTTTCTATCAGTGACTACTGGGGTCTTAACTGAGTGTTGGGGGTGTTCAGTTCCTCCTCTGAGCAAACCTGAGTGCACCCACAATCCTCCCTCCAGCCAGAATCAGAGCATGTGTGCACCATGCTAAGTGGGGGTGCACAACCTGCCCCCCAGGGGCTCCCAGGATGGTGGGTGAATCAGACAGGTATGGAAGTCAGAAGATCACAAGGACAAACAAAGTATCAGAGACCTTTTTAGGGACAGTACACACAAATACATATGCAATTTACCGAGAAAGGACAGAAAAGTTCTGGCTGACAGGATATGAAATGGTTATTTCGCCTCTACACTTGTGTATCTTTTTCCAACTTAATGTATGTTCTTTCAGAATCAGAGAAAAAAAATTCTAAAAGTCATTTGGAAGAGGAGGAAATCTGAAAAAGTAAGGAAAGTTCATAGAGGTCAGAGCCAAGTCAGAGCCTGGAGGGTGAGAGGACTTGGAGGGGAGGGAGGGGGCCGCTGGGTGGAAGAGGACGAGGACGCAGCATATGGCGACGGGCAGCATGGGGAGGCGGAAGACAAGGGCTGTAGAGATTGGATCCAGAAGCTTCTCTGTTCACTGGCCATGAAATCTGAGGCAAGCCCCTTACTGACAGGAGGCTCCATTTCCTTCTCTGTCAAATGGGGTCAAAGTACAAACCACACCATGACCAAGAGAGGATATATTATAAATACGAAGGAAAGATGTGGGGTTGGACTGTCTTTCAGCCCAGAGTTTGGTCCCTAAAGTGTGGCAGGGGAGAAATTGAACATTCCCAGTATTCATTTAAGATCCCAGCAATAAATCAAAAGAAAAGTGGACACTGAGGTTGGAAAAGTAGCGCAGGACTTCCGTGGTCCCCACAGTCCAATCGTCCTGCTTGCTGTGGGCCTGTCACCGACCTGAATTCACACTGTTCACCCACAGTGCTCTCTTCATTGGGTCCCAAGGCCCAAGTCACTGGGTCTCAAATCTCCAAGACAGAAAAGGAAGAGATTTTTTTCTGTCATTTTCCAGATGAGGGAACTGAGGAACCGACCCATGGTCACAGAGCTGGTGAGTGGCAGGGGCAGCCCTGTAACCAGAGACCACCTGGTTCCCGAGCCTGGCTCGTCACTGCCACACCTCTTGTCACACCTACGTCCTTGGGAACCCAGTAGCACTGGACCCCAACTTCCTAAAGGTTCCAGAGCTGTTCTGCAGATCTGCCCACAGGCTTCCTATTTCCTGGGCAGTGGGGCTTCTTGGCATCTTGGCAGAAGGCTTCTGTGCTAACCCCAGACAAGAAGAGATTGAGGCAGGCCCAGGGCCAGGAGTGGCCAGACCTCCAGAGTGGACCCAGGCAGCTCAGATGAATGTTATGTGTGGAAGCTTCAGTGGACAAGTGGGGCAGCAGGAAGTATCAGGGAGACTGGACTGCAGTTCCTCCTTGGGGGCTGGGAATCCCTCTCCCCTAGCTGCGGTGACACCCTGCCTCCTTCCAGCTCCTTGCGGGTATTTAAAGCCATTCTACTGTGAATATTAATGGCCATGTTATTTCCTGGGAAAGAATTCCACCTGAGTGTATATGCTCATATCAATTTTTATTAAACTTATTTTTCACTTAAAGATTATAGAGGGCATTTATAAATTTCCAAGTTGACAATTCACCAAGCAGACAGACAGGCAGGGGCCAGAGACTCTCGCTAAAGGGAATGCTGGTTCAGGGTGGCCTGCTAGCTCTCAGCTTGGTCACAGAACCTCAGCTGATGCCTCTACACTCTCCCAAGCCACTGTCTGCATGACCCATCCATTCCAGGCTCGTGAGCTCCCTGAACGGGGGGCGCCACATCTTTCCCTTTGGACCCCACACAGAGCAGTTCACAAAATCCTACACAGGGCACCTGAGGTACAACACGGAACCTCAAGAAGCCTGATTATTTGCTTGAGATGGACACAGAAACAAATGATCACAGCTCTAAGAGTATTTGCTTATTGCAAATGTTGATGGAGGAATCTGGAACTTGGGGTTAGGAAGCAGCTTGGGCAGAGGCTTGTGGGAGAGACAGACCAGGATGTACTAATGATAACAACCTCCTGAAGGGCCAAAGTGGCTCCTGGTTCACCCATTGAGTAAATTAATTAATTTAGTGAGGGCACTACGAGCACCAAGAGATAAATCAGACACAGTTCCTGTCTCCAGGGAGCTCACTGCCGACTCTCCTGGGAGATGTGGAGCACAATTAAAGAGCAGTAAGGGAATTCTGTACTTGGCAAAGAGGCACAGTGTTGAATAATAATGTTTATAATAATATTAAAAGGGCATTTGCTACATGCTAGGTTAATCCTCACATCAACCCTATGGGTAAAAGAGGCACAGTTGGTACAGAACACGTATGGAATTTTCCTAAGCACAGGGACCAAATGTGAACTCCGGTGCCATACTTAGCTCCTCAGCAAACAGATGCAACAACAAACCAAGTCCCATTTCCCCAGAGCATTCACCAAGCTGAGCCTTTACTCTCCCAACTTCCTGCCTTGTGCTGTCTGGACTCTTTCTGCCTGGTCGCCAGGGCTTGTCCTTGGTATGGACCAAACATCAGAGTGGCCTGCTATTACCTCTGCCTCTGGCTGCCAGCATGCAGACTCTCAAGAGGGGCTGCCAGGTCAAAAGTTCTTTTGCTCTTGGCTCACTGTAAGAGCACGATCTCCCCACAGACCTGAGGTTCAGGATCGGAGGGCAGAAGCTCCTGCCAGGAATGGAGGGGTGCCTGACATAAAGCGCCAAAATGTAAATCGCTGGTCAGGATACGAAGTCGAGACAGAGATGTGTGTGCCCAGGATTTTTCAGGACAAACAGCAGAAAAAGCCAACTGCTTAGACCCCTCCTGCTCTCCACCACTCTAGTGAGTTCCTAACTGGTCTCCCTTCCTGCAGTCAATCTCTCTCACCTACTATCATCCTTTATCAGCACCAGGGACTCTTCTACAGCCTTCGGGGTTGCACACTAGGCCTGGTACATCTGATCTATTCCAAGTCCATGTCTTCAGTTCCATCTGTCACCAAAGCCTTCCACAGTCCCAGGACTCCAAGCTGTGTTCTTTACTACCCACAAGTTTCTGCCCATGCAGTTAACTGTGCCTCCAATGCTTCTCTCTTCTGGTCCTGTCTTTTCTACCAGATGAGCCCACACTCAGCCCCCAAGGCTTGCACACCACATCTAAGTGAGCCTTCCTGCCTTCACAGCAGGGGTCGTTCTTGTTCTGTGCTTTAGAGTCACACTGATCTCCCTTCATTTCTCTTAAAAGCAGGGGCCATGTTTTAATCATGTACGGGTTCCCATTGCTGTGCACAGGGTCTGGCATACAGTAGGTCGTCAACAACTGTTGGATAAGTTCATGAATCAATGTAGACACTGGAGCATGAACTCAGGAACAAGTCCTCACAGCTTCCGAGAGTTGCTGCAAGCTCTCTGTGCCTCTCATGCTTAGGGGGAGCTGGATCATGTGGAGAGCAAGGTGGAGTCTGGAGAAATGAGAATCTGCTCCACAGTCTCTTCCCCTGCCTTGAACACAGGAGCTGGGACCTGAGCTGCCTGCTGAGGAGGGGAGCTGTTGACAAGGACAGAGCCCTGAGGACCCATGCAGTGGCCCCGCTGAGGCAGGTACGTGTGTGTCACAGCAACAGGGGCTGTTGGCCTTTGGTAGGTCAGGCAGTGCTCTCGTGTCCTTCTCTCTTAGCACACACTGGAAAGCCCATATGCTTGGGTACCTAGGTGCAAATTCCACTTCTGCCATGTGAGAGCTGGATAGCTTTGGGCAGCTTGCTTCATCTTAGCTTCTTCGCCTGTGGCAGGGGGATGATCAGCACGCCTTCCCCTCAGGAGCTAAGGAGGATCGACAAAGGCAAAGAGGGTCCCTGCACAGTGCCTGTACCGAAGAGGGACTCTGTGTTAGGTGTCTCAGGGGGCCCCTATGTCTCCTGGGTTGGGGCAGAGTTTCTGAAGAGAGGAGGGCAACAGTCAGACCCTGAGGCTTGGCCACCTTGGAGAAGAGGCTGAGCCCTGGAAAGCAGTCTGCAAAGGGCAAGGAAAGTGCCCACGCTGCTGCGAGGGTACATGAGGGGTTGGTGAGGAAGGGGAGGAAGGGACCAGGCTCAGGGGGGTTTTGACTGATGTGTGGAGCAGAACACAGGGAATCAAGGGGCAGCTGTAGTTTCTGAATTCTGTAATCCCACGTAGAAAAGGCCCACTCTGGGGAGACTGGATCTAGCCTGCTTCGATGCAGAGCTGGGACAATAACCAGTGAGGTAGTAGCAAGATTTGAAAGAAAGAACTCAGGCCCAGAGCACCTGCTTTACACACTGACAACAAGTCAGCCAACATCTCTGAGCCTTAGCTCCTGCTTCTGAGAAATGGGGTGATAACATCCATCTCCCCACTTAGTGGGAGTGAGATCATGCTTGCTGAGTGCTAAGCAATATCTGGCTCATGGCAGGTACCTAATTAATACTGGCTGCTCTTTGTAGTTCAGAGTTCACTGGGGCTCCTATCTTCACGTCACAATCAGCCAACAGGCAAGGTCTCCTCACGCCAAAACCTTGGGTGGCAATTGGCCTACGGGAGTGGCAAAGTGACCTTAAATTCAAGGCCTGAACTTTCCCAGGCAGGCTGTTGAGAAATCTTTCCAGTAAGATGGAGCATGGAGGCAAAGATACCTTTGTTGCCAAACACATCCTGGTCCCTGGAGGAATTAAGGTTCAAGAGACTGAGTGAGGTCCTAGGAAACTCAAGAGATGCAGCGCCAATCCATGGTCACAGCCATTGCTCAGGGCGCTAGTCAGGGGCAGTTTGGAAAAGGAGGAGACGAGGATGCATGCTGGTGCTGTCTTTCTCCTCAACTTAGTTCTGACCTCATGCTCGTGAAAACCTGAGACCTTGAATAATTTCTCTTTAAAAATGGCTGATAAGGAAAGCCTGCCCTTCTGCCAAACTGGCTGTAAACATGATTCCCAAATGACGGCTACAAACCCCAACCAGATGCCTCTTCCCCTAGGCCAGGGGAGGCTTTGGAGCCAGGCTCTGGGTTGACTGTGAAGCCATTCACTGCCCAGGCTCTCAACGCCTTTCATGCCTCTTCATTACCCAGCTCTTCTGATCTTTTAAAAAGGTTCCATTTTACATGCATTTTTTATCAACTAGTTTCAAGTGCTTCTTGGAAGTATGTGGGTATAAATAATATATTCACAATTGACTCAGCCTGGGATTCTGACTCTTTAATTAAGATAGTGATCTTGGCCCAGAAATCACCATGTGTCTGGGTTCTCCCTGGATCCCCAACACAACCACTGAATGGTCAGTGTTAGCCCTGCTGGTGAGCACGCCTGAGATCAATGTTGTTTTGCAAGTTCCCACAACGGAACGTGATGCTGCTGAATGGATGTGGACTCAGAGTCAAACAGAACTGAGTACAAATCCCAGCTTTGTCACTCAGTAGCTGTGTGAAGTAGGGCAGAGAGTAGGGCACAGAGTTTAATTCTCATCTGTGAAGTAAGAATTAGGACCAGTGATGCTAGTTGGTAACCATTATGCTAGTTCTCATAAGGATTAAATGAAATAATTCATGCAAAGGACTTAGCACCAAACCCAGCACTTGATAAGGATTGAATAAATACTGATGACCATGATGAGAATAGCAATAGCACCTACTAAGGGGTCACTGAATGCACAGCAGGCACTCAGTAAATGCATGATGTGTCCTCCCTGGAGATTGTTTGCTTGAAAGACAGCTTCTTGCTGCCTTAGCCCAGAGGATGCATTTATTACCTGTTCCAGAAGACAGCTCCCGAGATCTTCTGCATCTCTCCCAGAGTGGCAAGGAGGAGCGAGGACTTGCCACAGCCCACCTGCCCCACTATCATGGTCAGCTGGCCTGCAGGTAGAGTGGGCAGCAGATGGGAGAGAGGAAGAGGTGTCTGAACCACCATTGCCCAGAGGACAGGTAGATTCACCCACTCCTGGGGGTCCCCTTTTCTTTCCTCCCCTGGAATCCCTAAGAAGTCTTTGTTTGCTTTGAGTCTTTTGTCCTGCAAAACAAAACACTTCCCACTCCTTCTTCCTTTCTGATCCCCCAAGCCCTCTCCCTTACTTCCTCCTTCCAGTGCTCCCCAGTGTGAGCTCAGCTCCTTGTGGCTTTAACAAGCGCCACCTTGGCTCCCTTCATATTTTGCTCATGGCGCTACCTCTGCCAGGGAGTGTCCCACAGGCCTTCTGGCCCAAGAAAACTCACTCATGCTCAGAACTCTGCCTCTTTCAAGTCACTTCCTTGGCTACTCTCACCTGATCTTTCTCGGAGTTGCTTATGTTGTTTGCAATGGATGATCTGACACCCAGGCCCGACTGTCTCACCTGTTTTATTACCACACTCCAACCTCGCATGCCCTTCTTTGGGGTTCAGAGCCCAGAGCTCCCCGCAAGAGTGAGCAGAAGGCAGGCACTCATCTGATTTGGTGAGAGGGCTGGTGGAGGGCTGGCTGGGCCATACCTCGGGGGATTCGGATGGTGATATTGGACAGCGTGGGGATTCCATCGGGGGTCCAGGTGAAGAAGCCTCCAATGATCTTCATTGGCCACCCCCCACCATGTAGAAAAGGAGAGAAAGGCAGCAGGTTGCTTGCCTTCCCTCCCCCACAAAAGCCAAGAGACTCTAATTCCAGTCCCTGGAAATTCAGCAGGAGAGCTGGGGACTGATCCCTGCACAAGGCACCCTCTTTAGAGGAAAAGGGGGGCCCTGGGTGGAGATGGAAGCTCTGGTTTCAGGGTTCTGACAGGCAGGTGACCTCTGTGCAGAAGACTCAGCACCCAGGTCTCTGGGCCCGGCTCCAGGTGCTGAGTTCCCCCTGGGAGATGATGTTGGATGCACATGTTGGGGGACAGGATCCAGGGCTTACCTGGACACAGCAGTTTTCGGCCTCCCCATCTGTGCTGGGGGCCAGCCTCTGTAGTGGGCCCATGAAGTCCCGACAGTCCTCCCGGGCTGGACGCTTGCGGTTCACAACCTTGAGGGGCTGGGAATGGTTAGGAGGTAAGGGCCCCGTGGTCCAGGAGCCCCTCTTCCTGGCAGGAAAGGCAGAGACCTTAGAAGAAAATGCTGGGAAGAGCAAGAGGAGGCCGGGCACTCACCACCGCCTGGTACTTGCAGGCCTGGCCTTGGGGTGCAGGCTCGCGGGGAGCACACTGCTCTTCGCGGATCTCTGCACTGGACAGGAACTCGCTCAGCTTTTGCACGCTGCAGAGGAAGCACAGAGACACCCCTCACCCCTGCCAGGGGCAGAGGAGGGGAGAGGGAGGAGGACAGGGCCTCAGAGGCAGCTCAGTGAGGATTCCCGGTCCTCAAGGTGGCCCCCACAAAGTCCACACAGGATGGGGACAAACTATGGGCACCCCACAAGGGTGGATAACAGATGTCACTGGGAGTTTTTCAGGGCTGGCTGGTTAGCTGTAGTAGACTGGGCTCTAGATAAAGAGGTGGCATTGGTTAATTTTAGGGTAGGTTTAATGTTAAAGGTGATTAATCTGGATTATGGGCCTGAAAGATAATTGAGCTCAAGCTTTGTTAATTACTGTTATAGTTATCAGTAGGGTGTTAAAGCTAGTTAGGATTAAGACTGATTATTAACAATAGCTAGTATGTGATGAGCAAGTACTATATGCCAGACACTGTGTTAACTGCTTTATAAACATTATAGAACTGAGTCTCCACAACGAGCAGCTGGAGGAGGTGCTGTCTGTTGTAAACCACGGAGTGGGCAGCTGTCCCCAGCCCTCTCCCAGAAGAATTTCCTATGGTTGGGAGATGGCACCTAAGACATTCTCCTTTTCAGTTCATCCTCTCCTATCCCTAAGGTATAGAAGCTACGTGAGGAAGCTGGGGAATCCTTTATGTCCCCTTTCTTCCTTTTTGCTCAGTGTCCAAGGCGCTCCCCAACCCTCAGAGCAAGAACAGTCTGGGGCTGAGAAGAAGCTGTGGCCCAGGCTCTCCTGTGCCTGGGAGGGTAGACAAGAGCTGACCCTCACCTCTCAGGGTAAAGTTTTGGTGGTGTCCTGCTCCCTCCCACCTACAGCCTAGAGCTTGAGATCCCTTGCTGAAGAAGCTTCAATTAGCCTTGTGTTCTGTTTCTGGAAACAGGAGAATGCACTGTTTGAAAATGTGCTACTTTGGGATTGGTGGCATGGGTTCCAGCAGGTGGGGCATCTTTGATCTGCAGTTTTTATATAGAATCACAGGGCAGGAGTGAGATGACAGGAGGAGTAAGGGGCAATCACTTGAAATCACAATACCATGGCCGATAAACAGAGGCCAGGACTCCCATTCTGGAAGTGGGAGCCAATGCTTTTCCAGCCACCTACCCCTCTGACGTAATGTCACAGGCATTACACCTTCCATCTTTGAATCTCTGCTAGAGCTTCCTCATGCAAGCTGCCCCCACATCAACTCCTTCATTCCAACAGATACGCCTTCCTGCCAGCTCCCCGGGACCTGCCTGGGTCCCCTGAGTCAAGGATGTCACGTTCCTCAAAGCTGAAGACACAGGGGACACATATTATGTCTGGTCCTACTGATGATGGGTAAGGACATGACCAGCTCCTCCCTGAAGGGGACAGGCTCTTGCTTTACAGGAGCTGTTTCATATGCCCATGGAGAACTTGGCACCACAGGTGCTGCACTGCCCAGTGGTGCTTCAGCCTCTACCTTCAGGTTTTCGTTCCCAAAAGGGCAATGCCTTTGGGAGGCTGGCAATGTGTCACTGCTGGGCTGTAGAACGCAGAGCTGTGGACCACTCAGGATGCCACTGTAGACACCGGAGGGAAGCTGCTGTACTAGAGGGGCTGGGAAGGTTCTGGGGTCACAGAAAGAGCAGGGCCTGCTGGGCCTACAGCAGGCAGGCAGAGGATATTTTCTGCTACCCCAGGGCAGTCACATGGGTTTGGGTGGCACTCACCCTGGGTGGCTCTGGGAGGTAGAACTAGGACCACTGAGTAGAATTTATGAGGATGCCAATTTCAGTTAATGAACTCTTTTTTTTTTTTTTGTAAAGTTGTCTTGGAGGCGACAGTGCATTTCCTCTCCATGGACTGTGTAAGCAAGTCCTAGGGATGGTATGCCAGGAAAATTTACAAGCCCTGTGTCCCTCTGACCAGCCATGACTGGTTTTAGCCAGGCCCAGCAGTCACGAGGGCAAACCCAGTGCTGACACCTGCAGGGCCTGCGTCTCCCTCCTGCCCACACTCTGCGCTCACCTCACCAGAGCTTTGACTGTAGAGCGGACCACACTGGACAGCAGAAACAGCGGAGTGACGAGGATATGGAAGAGGGAGAGCGAGGCAAAGGCCACTGAGGGTGAGAAGTCAGACTCTTTGAAGAAGCTGACATGTCCCACGAAGGTCTGCGGACAGAGGCACCATGAGGCCAGGGCAGCTCAGGGTGGGGGCCACTGCCCACGCTAAAAGCATCCAGCCCTGGAAAGGAAACTCAGAGACCGGCAGGGAGGTGCTACCTAAGGGGACATTTCAGTTAGAGACATTCATCATCCCCACAACCACCTCATGCAATGTCGCCAGCAAAGTCAGGACTCTATGCAGGGTGTCGGGTGCTGCTCCCTCCTAATCCCACCCCACTTTGTCATGCACGATCAGAGAGGAGCTCTGCGGTGAGGTCAGCCCTGTCCCCTCCTTGGACAGCAGCCTGGGTGCTCATTTCCCTGGCTCTCAGTTGGAAAAATGAAAAATCTTTCACTGCAAAGCCACTTCCCCCGGGCCTGCCCACTACCTGGCTGGCTCAGGAGCCTGTTACCCACAGTTCCCAAAGAGCCAGGCCAGGAATGGGCCCAATAAATCACAGCGCAAGTGAATTCCCAAGCGTGCCTGACAGGCTGTGAACTCGACACAGCTCACAGTCGCTGGCCCCAGGGGAAATAAAAATATCTTTTTAAAGAACTGTGGCCATCAGAGCCAGTGGGGGTGGGGGGCTAGGTAAGGGGCCACAGGCTCTGGGGTCCTGGGTCTCTTTATAGGGCACATGGCTGGTCTCCAGCCTTTGTCACAGTCACTTTAGGAAACCACCATGGTGATATTTCATGACACAGGGGGCTGCGTATAGCATATTCTTAAATTTTAAAAGGCCAGTTACACAACTGTACAAGAAGTAGGCTCCTATTTTTGTGGAAATGACATAGCATATGTCTTTAAAAAACACTGGAAAGAAACACCCTAAAGATGTTAAGTGGGATCATGGGGGATTTTTAATTCTCTCTGTGCTTTCCTTTCTGAATTTCCCGTCATTTTCACAGTAAACATGTTTCGTTTTTATAATTAAAAAGCAGATGGCTATTTTTTAAAAAGTGGCATTGCCTGAAATCCTCAGCCTCAGGTCTCTCAGGCCCTGAGGACCCAGATCTATGTCCACCTGGCCACTGATGACACTCTGGGCAGAAGGGCCAGACCTGGGCGCTGTCACCGCAGATGCATTGCCCACCCCAGCCTAGGAGGAGGAGCCGGGGCCACTTACGATGAGGACGGCTGCGATGGGGATGGCTGTGTTCATGAAAACTGCAAAGGAAGCACAGGGGGACTTTAAGGGGAGGAAAGAACAGCAGAGCCGGAGGGTGCCCAGGACAGTGTGGGCAGTGCAGCCTCCCCCGCCACCCCACATCCTCTCCCAGCCTGCCAGGGGGAGCTGGGATGCAGAAGGGCAAAACTCCAGCTCTGTGGCACCCCAGCTCCTTGTCCTGTCTCACTCAGGACTCCCTGGCCCCTGGCTCTGAGACTCACATCTTTTAAGGAAAGGCTTCCATGTTCTCGTTCTGTTCCATGCAACAGCATGAAGGAAGCCCCGTGGGAAGAGGGCAGAGGACTGGAGCACCGGCCGCCTGGGCCAACTGTGAGGTCGACAGCAGTGATTCCAGAGGCACCAAGCGCTGCTCCTGCCCTGCCTTCAGCCCTGGAACCCCCAAGCCAGGCTCTCCATGAGGCAGGGAAGCTTCCCAGTCCTCTCCAGATCTTGGGAGGAGCTCAGACTCCTCCACACCAATTTATCCATGACTCAGCATGGCTTAAATTGGGGTCCTTCTGACACCTCAGGCTAAAGTGCACGTTCGTTCGTGTGGGCAGCTGACATCCTATAGCACTGACCCTTCCTGCGGCCTCAGGTCTTTTACAGGGACTTCAGAGAGCAAAAGGAGCTGGCTGTGAAGGGTGGCGTCACTGTTATTTATGTCATGGGTCTTTGGGAAGGTCATTTAGTGCCTTGTGCCTCAGTTTCCTCCCCTGAATTTTGTAAACTTGTACTCACTTGCTCACACAATGCACTTTGCCAAGGACAGAGGGGACAATGCAGATAAGAAGCTCTGTCAGGCCCTACCTGCTGCCTGGGTATTGTGCCTTAGTTCTGTTCCACAATCGCCCTTTCTGGCCTGGGGTATGAAATGCCCAGGCCTCACAGGAAGAGCAGTCTCCTGTACTAAAAGGGACCCTCCCGGGTGTCATCTCATCTTCCTTCCTTCTTTTCCTTTCCAGGCAACTCCAGAAAGGAATTAACCAAATGAAAGCAAAAAGACCAGAGTAGGGAGCCAGGAGCCAAGAGCCAGGGACTGAGGCCCCATCTAATAAATGATGATGCCTTCGAAACTCTGAAATCAGGACATCAATACCATTCCATGAGAATGGCTGCACACTTACTGCAAGAATTCCACATCTGTCGGTACATGACAAGCACACACTGGAGATGTGGTCCCCAACTTCAGGGACTCCCCAGTTGGGTGGAAGGCTAGGCACAGTCCCTGCCCTTAGGGGACTCCCAGTCAGAGGAAGGAGACAAGAACAATGCTCTCAGGCAGCCCTTGATATGATGGGGGTGGGGAGCCCCCAAGCAGACAGGCAAGACATTATCTCCATCTCTGGGAGATTCCTATTCTGATGGGGGAGACCAGGCTGCTGCATTTGGGGAGCTCCCAACCTGACAGAAGATATAAGCATATGAGTGGAGTCTTTGGGGGCACTGCTAATCTGATTATACGATTTTAAAAAATCATTACCAATATTACACATGACTATGCTTTCACTGCTCTTGTTGATAAAGGCTTGGGTGGTCTCCAGAGTCCACTATAAAGCCACAGGCCCCTCCCCTATATTGCTGGAGTACTGGTTATACTTTCAGTATAAGGGACCAGGGCTGGGTCATAGGACATCACTGGCTCGGAAGGAGGAGGAAGTCCATTGGCCTGTGCCCCTGACCATCACCAGCCACAGGTGGCCCTGCCCCTGCTCTGCAGTGTTGATTATTTCCAGGGGCTCTCTCTGGGCAAGTGCCTCGCTCCTGCCTCTCCCCAGTCCAAATAAACCACCAGTGGAGAGAGGCTCGAGCTGCAGCAGGCACCTGGGCATCACCCTGGGCCCCTGCTCCAGGCCAAGAGCCCGCCTGCATGCTGCAGGCTCTGCTCCCAGCTAAAGCACAGCCTAGGAGCTGGATTGTAAATCAGTACAACTCGCTTAGAAAGCAATCTGGTGCTCTGTCGCTAAAGCACCACAGAAGTTCAGACCTTCTGATCCCATAAT